>VDFB02325467.1:105967-220205 GCA_007258455.2 Sequoia sempervirens
TCTTCCTACAGACGATAATCGAAAAACAACACGCTCTGATACCACTTGTTAGGGTTAGAGATGGCAGATATCTAACAATTAAATGCAGATTTAATTAATAAATAGAGAAACTAAAACACACACAGAATAAATCATAACACAGATAATTTAACGTGGTTCACCCAATCTGGGCTACATCCACCAAACCGTAGCCATCCAATACTTTTATTATCCAATGTAAAACCTATTACAATCTTGCGAATAATCGCATTTTTCATCATACAGTAATACCTATCTAAACCCCTTTTTAACAAGCTTAGAAGCTTCCATATTTTAGGGTTCTACAAAATCGGATTTTTCCTTTTTCATTGATTTTTCCCTTTTTCGGTGATCACACGAAAAAGACCCCAGCAAGGATAGGGGCCGGGGTGTACAGTATACCATGGGTATACAGTATAGCATGATTAGTCACCACATGCCAACAATAATATGAAATTGACATTTAATTTGACACAAATCATAATAGTGCATAATATACCCCTATTTAGGTCGTCTCTTTGTATCTATATGCTAGGTTGAGAAATACAAGGTCCTAAACCTTTATCAAGTAGATGAACTGCTAGATGAAATATCTAATAATATATTTTTTTATAGACAATACTATTATGCACATTTGGACATGGTAGTAAATAAAAATTATTATAACATATTGTAGAAAGATGTTTAAATCTTATCTTTATGAGTGTATTGGTGTGGTGGGAGGTTGAGAAAAACATAGATGGTTTCATATATCTAGAGGGACAAATAGATATTGGACGTTTCAAACACAAAGGATGCAATGACTAGAATCTGCTTATATTGCTTTAATTAAGATATTGTTAAAGACTACACAAAGGAGGGTCTAGTTCATGTTCAATTTCATGAGAAGATGTAGAAGAATTGTTATGCAAGCCTCCTCTTGACCCTCTTACATATGGATAAAATGGTAGGGTCATTCCAATATCATCATGTGATATATTTTTATCTTGTAACCATGTTCATCTCATTCCTAGGCATGTCATATTATTGTCTAAGACTCTTCCTAGCAATTCTAATCATGTTATTAGCCGAATCATCATAAGTATATTAATATTGTTTTATTAAGTTAGTGAATGCACCTTCTCTACTTGATGTACCTACTAATTTTGTATCTTGAGAATGTGGAATAAATGAATTACTGGAATTTTTTATCTCTATGTAGCTAGTTGTCTCTTGATGCTAGCTAAAACTTCTTCATTCCCTTGTTGATCTCTTAGTCACCTCCCACTTTCCATTTCTAATTCTCTTACTTGAAAGATGATTATAAATTTTATCTTCATAGATTTTCCACTCCCCAACTAGGAAAGACTAACTTTCTTCAATAGAAGATGCCTTTAAAATATCAATCAAGGCCTTCTATCTTCCTAATTGTCCCACAAATGTTGGTTAACCAGAGTCTTTGAAATATGAAATGAATAAAAATACCCCTAGCAACAACACCAATATGTTGGTGCAAATATTTATAAGGCCTAAATCCCTCAATATAGGTCTTCTCCTAAGTGTCAGGGGTGTCAAACTTCGAACAAAGACCTCAAACTTATGATCAATTTGTGAAACAATGAACCATTTTGGTAAGGTGGGTAAGACTTTATTTTACTTTTGGTTCCATTAAACCAAAAGGGGATTCCTTAAGGTGTCATTTAGATGTAAAAATAGTAAATTGGCATTTACCTATGCACAAAACCTCCCCAATTCATAGTATACCCCTATTCAAGTTGTCACTCTATATCTATATGTTGGTTTGATAAATATAAGGTATATGAACTATCACATGAAGTGTCCAAGAATGTAATTTTTTTATATCCCCTAATAATCTTATACACATTTAGATGTGGAAATAAGTAAAAACTATTACATGTAAGAGTCAGTATAGAATTCTCTATATCATACAATATTTGGATAAAGATGTAGCCACCCAAGATTTAGGAGCTTTGAAAGAACAAGAGAGAGAAAATAAGAGAATAACATTATTCTATCAAAGGAAGAAAACATATAATGATAATGGATTAAGAATAAAAAGAGAAACCCTTGGTTGTATAGACCAAGGTGAGACATAGGATTGCATAATATTATGAAATGTGTATGAATCTTATGGCCTAAGATATAAAGTGATAACTATCCAACATGTACCCATCCCTAAGTAATTTGAAGTAACTAGTGTGAATAGGAACTAGGTGATGAACATGTAGTCTCATTCTTACTCCTTTGTCCAGAGTATCCTTCAAGCAAGTAATCATATTATTTTCCAAGAATTTGGGGTGTTAGGTCATGGTTAATATAAGGAAGCAATAACTATTACAAAAACATGGCCTTAGACATCCAAGAGCAAGGACATAAACTTTAATGCATCAAGCCACTCTATTTTGGAAAAAAGGGAGTAAATTGTGTTTCTTTGAAAGCCTTAAAAAGAGTCAATGTCAAGTCACATGCTTTGGGAGGGAAACTTTTAATGAAAAGGTTTGAGTTCTCTTTGACTAGTTACCCTCAGGGTTTCTTGTTATGTTTTCTTTGCCTTCACAACTTTAATAGCCTACAATGGTGGTCCAAGAACTTATAGGAGCATCCAAGAGTGTTTTGAGCTTGTGGAAATGGTCATAAAAGCACTGAGAGTTATTATTATCCCTCAATCCAAAACTATGCATGTGGAAGATAAGATATACCAAGTCTATTTGCTTTTGAAACTCCATTACTAACCTAAGAAATACTCAGTCTTTAATATTGTATGCCTTTGGTGATGAGTTATCATATTTTCAAATTGGTGAGGTACATTTATAGTGGTTTGTATAATATTTGTAAGATTTAAAGGTAGTGAGAGAGGTTATTGCATGCTTATATGGTTTGTATTCCCCAATGTTAAAGTCAAATAGTGCAGGATTTTCCTTATAAAACCTGAGTGTTAAGACATTTATCAAAACCAAAGCCCTGTAGTCCTTCAAGCAAGGCATGGTAGGTTCTAGTAAGGGTGGATGGATAATGACCAAGAAAAGAAGCACATGGAAACCCTAGTGGTGTTAGAAGAAATGAAAAAGATCAAAGACTTCAACAATCAAAAAGGACAGTCCTATGTTCAAAAAAACATAGTAGTGAGTTTAAAGGGCAATGACCATTCTCCAAGTCTCTATAATGCATAAAGATTTTCTCCAAGTATCTAAAATGCATGAAACACAAGTGACATGTGAGAGAAAGATGTTTAAAGCTTCTAAAGTCACACCCAAGGAGCCTTCTAAGGAATTTTTGACATTCTTTGTAACAGTTACAATTTTTTTGATGGTTTTGGTCTATTTTCTCTACAACATAAAGTCTAAGTGAGCAATGATAGTGGAAACATCTTGTGCAACAAGAACAATTACAAGTAAAAAATTTCAAGTGAGTCTTAACATAGAGTAAAAGTGGTCATATAAGACACAAAATAGATGATAATGTCATAAATAATAGTCATATATGCTATGAAAGTCATGTACAAGAAAGAACATGACAATCTATTATGATAGTGGAAAAGGCTTATGACACTTTAAGGGTTAAAAGACAAACTCATTCCATCACAAGGGTAAGATATTAGACAAAAGAAGATAGAATCTTATTCTTGGTAGTCTCACTCAGGTGTGTGTTCTTCATGAGAAGAGGATATGGCAGTTCATAGAAGATTCTAAATGGTCTTATCATTGGTGGCTTTCTTACTACCAAATGATTAGATTTATAAGAAGAATCCAGACACTAGAAGACAATAAAATTTATTAGGATAGTCACAAGGATAGTATGAAGATATTTGGTAGAAGGTGATAGACTTGAGGTTAAAAAAAGGCAATTCTAGTAATAATCTAGATATGACAAGGAGACCAACTTTCACATGTTTTGGTAAGAAAAGTAAACAATTGTATTGACTGTGGTTGAGGTTATGAAGATGACAGTCTCAAGAGAGTGAATAGAGGCATAAATTTATGCCTTTAGATTGAATGAGTTTCAAGATGTTAAGGTCACCCTTGACCTTCAAGGATAATGATAGATGGTGGAGAGAATAAAAGTTATAGGTTTGTCATTGAGGCAAAAAATATAATGATAGTGATCTATTTGATAGGTTAGATTATAGGGTAGAGGTTTAAAATGCATAGAGGGAAATCTTGTGACTAACAAGATTCAAGTCCATAGGTTCAATGTTGTTACTGACAAAATAATGAAACAAATACATTGAAGATTCCATGAGAGGGACTTTATTTTTGTCCCAAACCATGCCAATTTTTCTAAAGAAACTTTTCAAGATGTATGGCTTATAGAGAAGGACCTCTATACAAGATGAACATAAGAACATCCCCATGACAATAGCAAAGTATCTCATTCATAACTTTGAGTGATGGAAGCTAAGGATATTAACTATCTGAAGCTTTTCCAGCTATGTTGGGCCCCTTGCAAATACCTTTGTTGGGTTCTTTTCCACCCTTACCCCTAATACCAACACTTCCCAATCATAAAATACCTCATCCTTCTTTTAATGACAATGATGAATTTTACCAAGGAGAGAATACATACCAATCACAAATTGCTTGTAATATATTAGTTGAATCTTCCTTAGATACTAAAGAGATTGAGCTTCAGGCTGCACTTGAGCTCGGGGTTCCACCCATGCTTAGTGTGTTGAGATGTACAAGAAAAACATCATGAGAATGACTACATACACAATGAAATAAATGTTCAAGTCAATAAGTAACCTACAGGGGTTTGGGTAGTGGAAAAACCATGACATGGAAAAGGGAAGTGATTCAAGATAATGAGAACATAATTTATGGTGAACAAAGTTAAAGAAGGACAATTTTGAGGAAAACATAAAGGAAAATCATCATCCATAAGCACAATTACCTTGGTCTTCATAGGGGTAGTATTCATGATCAAGAAGGTAGTGACTTTGGAAACCCTTGTAGCAATTCCATGATCAAGAAGGGAATAAGAGGACAGTGCTACAATAGTGAGGGAAATTACCAAAGTGAAGACAATGACCTTGCAAAGGTCTATTGCATAGTTGGTATTTTTGTTGATAAATGTGTCTTGGGTTCATCATCCTTACCACCTATTAATGTTGAACACATGGTTGCTCTACTACTCTTTAAAGAGTGTAGGCCTTAGTGATGATAAACATTGTGAGTAGCAACCTGCAATCTTGCTCAAACAAGACAAATGTTAACTTTAGTCAATCTAAACAAGACAAATAAAATACTCCTATGAAATACTTGATCATGCTACCTATGCAAACAAGATAAAAGAACCAAAACAACTAAATGAAAGCACATCAAAACATGATCAAAACCTATTCCATAGTGGGAGTGGTGCTCCTTTGATTGGAAAAGGATGTCCTTTACCACCACCTTGATAAGCTACCAATGAACCAAATGTGATATAAATGCAAGATGAAATGTGCCTATAGTGCAAATGCATAAGATTGTAGATGGATTTTCAGTAGAAATGGCTTCTATTTATAGGTTGAAGGATTGAAGAATAGAGAGATGGGAGGAATGTGGGACTAAAAGAGAGCCAATGAGATTGGGACACTTGTCTCAATGCTAATGGGTGAGGATTGAGCACATTTTGCATGTAGTTGAGATGTAAGAAGCATTAAATGCATGTGGTTGGGATGTTTTGGAGGGAAATTGTTTGGGTAAGAAAGTCAAATAAAGGGAGTCAGTGAAGGAATATTCCCTAGAATATGCTTTTGAGAGGATAAATGAGGTAATTAGTTAATTAAAAGAAACTATTTTCATGTGCAAGTGGGTTAGTTAATTAGGGGTTGATTTAACTCTTAGGGAGTTAAAAGCTAGAGAATTTATTAATGATGATTAGAAGGTGATTAAAATTAATTAATTTAGAATTTCATTAACTTTGAGTGGGTTAGTGAATTTATGATATTTGATTTAAATCATTTGATTTATTTAATCAAATAAGAGGACTTTTGGGATTTAATTAAACAAATTGATTTATTTAATTAAACATGATGGATATTAGTGAATTAATCTAATAAACTGCTTTATTTGATTAATAGAATAATTTGATGATAATTGATCAGAATTAGATGCACTATATTAGTTAGGATTATTTGCATGTCTACATTTTTCCCCTCTTTGAAGCAATGTACCTGTTGCATTGGTTCAAAGAATAACCTTGCTAAGATCAAAGTTTGAATTTTTTTAATTTTTCGGATGCCCTAGCGAAAAGTACACTAGTACACTGCCCCCTCGAGAGATTGGGCGAAAAAGTTCAATTTTAGGGTTGATCTCATGACAAAGAGGTTCAAGATGGATGTATGGATGGTTAGACTAGAAGATCTATATGATAATGACGATGCAAATGAGATGAATTAAGATGTTGAGAATAACAAATCTATATTATCCTAAATGTCTTAAATGATGATGCAATGGATGTGAGATAAATGATGTGTCCTATTATATGTATGAGTATGTAGGATGGGTATGTTGACATTTTATGAATGTAGGATGGATGCATGTCATGATAGCATATTAATGTGAAAGAGGATAGAAGAATGATTTGGATCAACCCTTGATTCCAAGAAGATGTAGAAGTCCAACAAGTTTATGATTCGTTGAGACTTTATTAGATATGATGATGAGTGATGATGATGTATTGCTTATCCAGGAATTGGGGATCTAGAGAGCATAACTTTCTTTATGTTTGATAACACACATAGATACGTTGCATCAAGGTACAAACAACCAGGATGGTGTGGTATTTAGAGTGATGGACTTTGACTCAAAAAATAGATAGGAGTATTCTTGTACCTAACATACAAATTCTTGTTAGAACACAGCTTGGGTATTTCAAACATCTCAGACCAAAACACAGAAAGAAAAAACCTCCCAATGTAATAGTCAAGAAGGTATCCAAAACATCCTCCCTACAAACCGAACAAAATTAGTATGACCAAGGTTATATTACAAGAATATCCAACAAGCACGGAAAACAAAAGATAATGATCAATTCCCAATTCCTTTCTCTCTAAATTTTTTTAATTAGACATTATCGATAGGTCATTGGAATGAGCACAATAAGATAAATCAAAAGAAAAGATCAAGTACACAAACAAGTCAATGTTCTTCATACCTCTAGTCGAAGGGATGTGTTTTGCTTAGGATAAGTATCCAAAATGATTGCCAAAAGATAATGCCCATTGTAGGAAGGATGCATCCTAGGACATGTTAGTGGATGGTGGCAAGTTGATAGGTTGTTTGAAAAGGCCACTAATATAAGGTTCAATTGACATGTTTGAGAATGATCAAAAGTTTTATTTTGCATTTAAAAGTTTGTTGTTTCAATTTTGATTTTGCATTTCAAATTTGCTTTTGCTGATTGTTATGGTTGTTTATGTTTGTATAGCCAAAGGATGAAGGTGTCGATTGATTTATTATGGATGATTGATTATTGTAGGTGAAGCAAAATGAGATGGGTGGATTTTTTAAATATTTGGATGTTTTTGAAATGTTATGAGACTATTTTTTGGATTTTTGGGTTATTTAAATGTTTGTGTGTTTTTGTGTCTTGGGGGCTCATCAATGATGGCCTTGCCTACATTTAAGCTCAAAGATGATGTAGTTTGAATACCATGTTTTTGATGTTTTTTTACTTTTTGACCTTTTTTGGGATTTTGATATGTTTTGAATTTTTTTGGAACAAAATCCCAAAAATAGATCACTCATATCATCACACATATCCATATCCAAACCAAGATAAGGTTGATTGATCAAATTGATGGATTGATGATGATAACATTGTTGAGGATACACAACAATGCAAGGATAGTGTTAAGCAACACAAGGATTGGGAAGGATATCTTGATATGATGATGGATTGATTAGATTTGATTGATCAAGATGGCGAAGCTTAGTTTGGAACAAAATTTTATTGAATGATTTGATGTGACATTGAAGCAAGCATTAGATACAATTGATATTGATTGTTTATCTCACAAATGCTTTGACCAATTTGATTTCACATTTTCCAATGTTCGGATCACCACATAAGTTGGAAGAGATAAATCAAAATTTATTCCCAAAGAAAGATGTAAATATCTTCCCCCAGTGTTTGGCAATGTATAGAATGCCATGGGTGGATGCTTGGATAGATGTATGGATGGATGGATATGGTAAGTACGCAAAGGATGCCAAGGATTATCTTGTGATAAGATAAGGTGTTCAAATAGAGGATGCTCATTTTGATAATGCATCATGGCTCAAATAATGTTGGGTAGGATAGGATCAATGATAATCATCCATGTCAAGATGTTTACCATAAGCAAGTGTAAAGTGTACACAATGTTGTCAAGATCAAGATAATTTGGAAGATGGATGTAAATATATGAAAATGGATTGGATAAATGGCTCATGGATGAATGGATTTATTATGGATAAGATGGATGGAATGCTCGAGTTTATTATGGATGAGATAAGATGCTTTCACCTGAACTAGCACACGCAGATGCTATGCATGACACCTGTTTGCCAGGTTTTCATCATGGTACATGTCCAAAGCACCACCATAGTGGTTTTCACTGGAGGATGATTTTTATCATTACTATTTTCATGATTTTTTTTTTGGTTTTTTGTGAAATATTTTAAGTTCATGTTGAACCACCTAGTAGTAATGATGTAGATGCTTCTATCATAATGTTCCATCAATATCCTGCTTGAAGAAGTTGCTTTGCTAAGATATGTGCACTTGAATGCAACTTTTGAGATTCCTAATCTACTTTGTTGATACCGGAGTTAACTTTGTCTTTGTGTGCACATCGCAATAGAGTGCCTTCTCAATCCTTAAGATGAAGGGTGGTTGCCAATACATGGTCAATGTGAAAATAAGATATCATGCGTGGAGGCATGGATGGGGTTGTGTGTTTAGGAATAGGAGATGGATTAGTTGATAGTTTGGAACCTTTGACTCTCCAAACTTGGGAAGATTAAACTTGGGAAGATGAGCAATGATGGGTGGATACGGAAGTGTGCATGGAATTGGGACCAACTACTTGATCTACTTTGTAGGTCACTTGGGAAACTTGCTTTTGCCTTTGTGGACATCTTTGATGGATACATTTCCCTTTTTTATTTTTCCCCATAGTTTCTTTCACTGATGGAGTTTGATAGGGTTAATCTTTCTTTGTATTTTTTGGTATCCATGTGTATTTTATTTGTCCTTTATGCTTCTCAGCTTCTTTTTCTTTGATAATGTTCTTCATGCTTTGATTCAAATCTTTCTTTTGATGTTGGTCCCAATTCATGGATGGGGTGATGGGTGGATGAAGATTTGTGACGCGACTAGTTGTAGTATTAGCATTGGTTTCATCATGAGAATTCTTCATGCTCCCTATGTTGACATTTGCTTGGGACATAGTTGCCCCCAGTATGGTGGTAGTAGCACCTTTGTTCTTTGATTCTGCTTATTTCAAGATGTCCTGTTTAGCAAGCATCCTTTGATAAATGACCACTACAAATGATGTTAATTCAATTTGTTGCTCTGTTGACTCCGAAATATCTTGTTTGGTCTGACCTGTTTCCTTGAGTGGATAATGTTGGATATCTTCATATATGATGTCCTCAATTTGAATTTGGGACATATCTGTTCCCGATGTTGACAACTTAGCTTGACTATAGGAATCAATAACCTTTTTTTCTTATGTAATAATGTCAAGAGTAAAGGAATCTTGTTCTAAGTAAAGATCATCTATGTGTCCATCCAAAGAAAGAATCTAATGGGTAGATGGAGGAGTATGTGATATATGGATATGATCATCATTTGTGGCATCTTGAATAGATTGGAGAGTGTCCATTAGATCATTGTAGTATCTTGGAGATACAAATTATTGATCTTGAATGATTTCGGAATTGCTTTCGACATGCTTTGGATCAAGTTCTAGACATGGGTCAATTTCAAAGGATGGATTGCTTACAAAGGATTCTTGGATATCCCCATTAGCCATGGGAAGTGGTTCAATATCCTCTTGATCTTTGAGTGGATTTGGATCAAGTGTTGAGTTGAGGATTCCTTCAATATCTGCAACCATGAGGTCAAAGAATGTCAATATGTCTTGGAAAGGACCATTACTAGACTTTGGTGAAAGATGTTGATCATGCTTTGGAATAAATTCTTTAGATATATCCTCTATTTTCCTAGATGATGTAGAGTTATTGTCAACATGATCATTAGGGGATGGATCTTGGATTATGTCAATAGGATCAAATAATTCTAACATTCATTGAAATAGATCATTGTTGGATATTATTGGTGAATTTTGATCATGATTGAAAAGTGACTCTTGATGCATGTTGGTTTGATCATTGGATGGGGTAGAAACATCTTCAAGGTGCTGATGGATAGGTAGATCTTGATCATTGTTTTCAAAAATTGTGGTGGAGAGATTGTCACTTCTATCACAAGTGGTGGAATCTTGATCATTGTAACAGTTGTAGTGGAGAGATTGTCATTGCTATCATTAGTGGTTGAATCTTGATCATTGTCCTCAAAATTTATTATTCCTTAATCAAGAAGGTCTTGGATGATATTTTTGAGTTGAATACAAGTTGATTTTTTATGAAGATTTTCTCTATGCTACTTACAATAAGCTCTACCCCTATTCGGACAAAATTTTATGACAAAGTTGAAAGCACTTACTTTTGGAAGAGTTATAAGTTTTGCATTAACGAGCTTGTGTAATGCAGATTCAATTGGCTCTCTTAGAGGAGTGTATTCATGTTTATTTATTTGTAAGATTTGTACTTGTTGAAATGGACCTTGTGGTGATTGATTTTGGAGATGTGGTGATTGATCTTGGAGATGTGGTGATTGGGTTTGTTGTTGATGTTGTTGATCTTGATATACGAACTCTTGACACTGGGGATATTATTCTTCATAAGGTTGTGGAGAAAACTCAATGTTTTGATGGCATGGTTTAACTAATGGGGGAGTGTGTATATTTTGGGGTGGGGATGTCTCTTGGTGATATGAATCAACAAATTTTCTAAGTATAGCAATTTGGTTTCACAAAATTTGTTCTTGATTTTGATATTGAAACCCTTGATATAGTTGATTTGGTTGTTGAGAAAGCATATTTGGAATGTATACTTGTGGTGTTTGTATGGGATCGTGGATAAATTGATTTTGGACAATGTTCTAATTTGGGATGATGTTTAGATTTTGCATTATAGGTTGACATTGAACATTGTTTTGGTTTGGAAACATGTTGCTTTGATTTAGGTAACCTTTATTTTGCATTGTGTTACCTTGACTTGGATCAATACATTGATTTTTCTATGTATTGCTTGGACTTTGAACAACATTGGTGTGATTTATAAACATATCTATCCCATAGTTCACCAAGTTTGGATTTGATATGTTCATGTTTTGTAAGCTTGTATTTGGTATATTCACATTTGGCACGTATTGATTTGGTGGGATAATGTTGTTTTGTTGAAGACTCGTGCATTGATCATTTAATTGATATATTTGTAGGTTTTTACTTTGATTTAAATCTACCATAGGGAAAGGTATTCCAAAATTTAGATTAGGAAAACTCACATTTTTTGTATCATTGAGGTTTGTAGGAGATAATGATCCCATGTATGGATTACATAAATGTGAGTTTTGATAATCAATTGGAATTGTAAGGCTTTGATAGTTTGGCTGATTTAGATTACTCATGATGTATGAATCAAGTTTATGTTCCATGTTTTTCTTGTGTTTTGACCCTGATGACCTCTAAGTAATTTAGGACCAATGATGAGATGAAAGATGAAAGGGTGAGTGATATGGGTGTTGAACTTTAAGAACTTTGGATCAATGCTAGACTTTAGGATTTGATTTTGATTGGTTTGATTTGGATAGTGAACTTTTAGATCCCAAGATGTTGGATGTGACCTTAGGATGAACTTGTTCAAAGGGGTGCTAAATTAACTAGAGGTATGAGAAAGGTTGCATTCTCACACTCCTAACTAAACAAGATGATTTTGATTTGATTTAAGGATTTACCCAAGTCTAAAATATTGATGTTTTCCAAAGCTCTAAAAGTTATTTGTGGGATGGAGATGATAAATGTTTGGGATGGATGAATTGTTTGATTTGATCCTAAATGAACCCAAGAGGGACCTTGTTTACAAGACCAAGATAGTGAAGAACGTGCTTACCCTATGAGTACTTCAAACCAAAAGACCAATATTTTTCTTGGAAGATCATAAGACCAAAGATAACAAGCACATGTGTGGTGTTCGATTGATTTAATCTTGGTTAATGAATTGCTTTTACAACATCCACACTTCTTGTTTAACTTTTAAACTGAATGTCTATGTCTCAACTCCTTTTCATTCCACAAGGTCCATTATGTGAAACTCAAAGAATCAAAGGCATATTTTTCCTAGGTTGACATTGGAGAGAACAAATTGAGATATGGGCCCAAATATTTAGAAGCCTCTAAGGATAAAATCCCTAGGGACAACTAGTAATATTTGGACTCTTCAAGGATATTTGTTCTTCCAAAGGGTTTGAAATTTTGATGACTTGTTGAATATCTATTTCAAAGTTTCAGATCCAAGCAATGTATTTAACAGACTCAAAAATTGTATAATCCTAGGATAGAAATGTACTTTATTGATTCCTCACTCGAATTTCTCCAAACACTGAGACAAAGTGAATAGTTAGAGATTTGTCAACATTGGCTCCCCTCCATGACACAAATTTTGGGACCACCAAATCTCAAAATCCTAAAGATCCAGAGACCTTGAGGATTTATTCTATTTCTACTTTAAATAGTACAAATGTGAGGCGGATTCAGAACGACCATTCTTGCACCAACAAGTATTAAGGATTTTTGGCTTTTTAAACAAAGGGATGTAGTAAGGACATTTGGTTCAGGGGGTGTAATGATAAAATCCATCAAGAGGTCTCCCAACCCTTAGAACAAGGGCTTTACACATAATAAAGATACTAGGGGAGAGCTAACATGTACCGATTCTCGTCAATTGCAAAATTTCCTTGCAATCACAAATTTATATAGCAGTTCAAAAGAGCTTGGTGTTAGCTCATTACCATTTGGGTCGTTCCCTTGGGGTGATTACTTTTTCCCTCCAAGGCAAGTCCTCTAAAGATAAATAATAGCGAAGAAGTACATTTGTAGTTTGACTGCTTAAAGCACTAGGAGGGAACACACACAATTCCTTTCCTTCACACTCGCATTGTTTAGTTTTAGATCCAAATCGAAATGTATGGGTGATTTTAGACAACTAATGTCAATGGAATGCTTTTGATTCTCAAGATCGCCAAGTGGCGCGAGAGAAGTGCATACACATTCAAGTGACACAAATTGCAAAAAATCACAAAACAAACAAAGGACAAGTTCTTTTTAAAGCCCAAAGCAATGATGAATTTGTTTTAAGCACCAAAAACCAAGTGTGAAAGAAAGATTGTAAATGGATTTCAAGTAGAAGTGGCTTCTATTTATAGGTTGAAGGATTGAAGAATGGAGATATGGGAGGAATGTGGGACTAAAAGAGAGTCAATGAGATTGGGACACTTGTCTCAATGCTAATGGGTGAGGATTGAGCACATTTTACATGTAGTTGAGATGTAAGAGGCATTAAATGCATGTGGTTGGGATGTTTTGGAGGAAGATTGTTTGTGTAAGAAAGTCAAATAAAGGGAGTCAATGAAGAAATATTCCCTAGAATATGCTTTTGAGAGGATAAATGAGGTAATTAGTTAATTAAAAGAAACTATTTTCATGTGCAAGTGGGTTAGTTAATTAGGGGTTCATTTAACTCTTGGGGAGTTAAAAGCTAGATAATTTATTAATGATGATTAGAAGGTGATTAAAATTAATTAATTTAGAATTTCATTAACTTTGATTAGGTTAGTGATTTTATGATATTTGATTTATTTAATCAAATAAGAGGACTTTGGGGATTTAATTAAACAAATTGATTTATTTAATTAAACATGATGGAAATTAGTGAATTAATCTAATAAATTGCTTTATTTGATTAATAAAAGAATTTGATGATAATTGATCAGAATTAGATGCACTATGTTAGTTAGGATTATTTTCATGTCTACATTTCCCCCCTCTTTGAAGCAATGTACCTACTACATTGGTTCAAATAATAACCTTGTTGAGATCAAAGTTTGAAAATTTGCTAATTTTTCAGATGCCCTAGTGGAAGGAAGTACATTGGTACACTGCCAACTCGAGAGATCAGGCAAAAGGTTTGATTTTAGGGTCGACTTCACAACAAAGAGGTTCAAGATGGATGTATGGATGGTTAGACTAACATATCTATATGATAATGATGATGCAAATGAGATGAATTAAGATGCTGAGAATAACAAATCTATATTATCCTAAACGTCTTAAATGATGATGCAATGCATGTGAGATAAATGATGTGTCCTATTATGATGATATGTATGAGTATGAAGGATGGGTATGTTGACATTTTATGAATGTAGGATGGATGCATGTCATGATAGCATGTTAGTGTGAAAGAGGATAGAAGAATGATTTGGATCAACCCTTGATTCTAAGAAGATGCAGAAGTCTAACAAGTCTATGAGTCTTCGAGACTTTATTAGATATGATGATGAATGATGATGATGTATTGCTTATCCATGGATTGGGGATGTAAAGATCATAACTTTCCTTATGTTTGATAACACACATAGATACAATACATCAAGGTACAAACAATCGGCATGGCGTGGTATCTAGTGCAGTGAACTTTGACGCAAAAAATAGATAGGAGTGTTCTTGTTCACACTTGGAATACGAAACCTTATTAGGATGTACTTCATACATTTCAAACATCTTGGACCAAAACATAGAAAGGAAAAACCTTCCCATGTAATAGTCAATAAGTCATCTAAAACACCCTCCCTACAAACGAAACAAAGTAAGCATGACCAAGGTTATATTGCAAGAATATCCAACAAGCACAATAGACAAAAGATAATGATCAATGCCCCATTCCTTTCTCTATAAAATTTTTTGATAGACATCATCAAGAGGTCATTGGAATGAACGCAATAAGATAAATCAAAAGAAAAGATCAAGTACGCAAACAAGCCAATGTTCTTCATACCTCTAGCCAAAAGGGATTTGTTTTGAGGATAAGTATCCAAAGTGTTTTGCCAAAGATAGTGCCCATTGTAGTAAGGATGTATCCTAGGACATGTTAGTGGATGGCGGAAAGTTGATAGGTTGTTCAAAAGGTTGTTGATATAAGGTTGACTGACATGTTTGCTAAAACAATCAAGAGTATGATTTTGCGTTGAAAAGTTTATTGTTTGGATTTTGATTTTGTGTTTGAAGTTTGATTTTGTTGATTCTTGTGGTTGTTTCTATTTATATTGCCAAAGGATGAAGGTGATGATTGATTTATTATGGATGATTGATTATCGTGGGTGCAGCGAAATGAGACAGATGGATTTTTTCAAATATTTGGATGTTTTTGAAATGTTATGAGGTGGTTTTTTGGATTTTTTCAAGTTATTTATAAATGTTTTGGCATTTTTGTGTCTTTGGGGCTAATCAAAGATTAGCCTTGCCGACATCTAAGCTTAGAGACGACATAGTTTGAATATCGTTTTTTTTACTTTTTCTAACTTTTTGACCTATTTTGAGATTTTGGTATGTTTTGATTTTTTTTTTTGGATTTTTGCATGATTTTGACGATTTGGATATGGATATGTGTGATGAGATCAGTGATCTATTTTTGGGATTTTGTTGAAAACCAAGCTAAGGTTGATTGATCGGATTGATGGATTGATGATGATAACATTGTTCGTGATACACAACAATGCAAGGATAGTGTTAAGCAACACAAGGATTGGGAAGGATATCCTGATATGATGATGGATTGATTGGATTTGATTGATCAAGACGGCGAAGCTTAGTTTGGAAGAAAATTTTCTTGAATGTTTTAATGTGACATTGGAGCAAATGTTAGATGCAACTGATATTGATTGTTTGGATCACAAATGGTTTGACCAATTTTATTTCACATTTTCCAATGTTCGGATCACCACATAAGTTGGAAGAGATAAATCAAGATTTATTCCCGAAGCAATATGTAAATATTTTCCCCCAATGTCTAGCAATGTGTTGAATGCCATTGGTGGATGCTTGGATAGATGTATGGATGGATGGATATGGTAATACACAAAGGATGCCAAGGATTGTCTTGTGATAAGATAAGGTGTTCAAAAAAAGGATGTTCATTTTGATAATGCATCATGGCTTAGATAATGCTAGGTAGGATAGGATCAATGATAATTGTCCATGTCAAGATGTTTAACATAAGCAAGTGTAAAGTGTACACCAAACATTGTCAAGATCAAGATAATTTGGAAGATGGATGTAGTTATATGAAAATGGATTGGATAAATGGTTCATAAATGAATGGATTTATTATGGATAAGATAGATGGAATGCTCAAGTTTATTATGGATGATATAAGATGCTTTCACTTGAACTAGCGCACACAGATGCTTGATTCTATGCATGATGCATTTTTTCCAGGTTTTCATCATGGTACCTGTCCAAAGCACCACCATAGTGGTTTTCACTGGAGGACAATTTTCATCTTTACTATTTTCATGATTTTTTTGGGGGGTTTTTTGTGAAAGATTTTAAGTTCATGGTGAACCACCTGGTGGTGCCGATGTAGATGCTTTTGTCATAATGTTCCATCGATATCCTGCTTGAAGAAGTTGCTTTGCTAAGATACGTTCACTTGAATGCAACTTTTGAGATCCTGATCTACTTTGTCTTTGTGTGCATATTGCAATAGAGTGCCTTCTAAATCCTTATGATGAAGGGTGGATGCCAATACATGGTCAATGTGAGAATTGGATATCATGCATGGACGCGTGGATGGTGAAGTGTGTTTAGGAATAAAAGATGGATTGGTTGGTAGTTTGGAACCTTTGACTCTCCAAACTCGGGAAGATGAGCAATGATGGGTGGATACAAAAGTGTGCATAGAATTAGGACCAATTGCTTGATATAATTTTTGCGTCACTTGGGAAGCTTGATTTTGCCTTTGTGGACATCTTTAATGGATACATTTCCCTTTTTGATTTTTCCCCATAGTTTCTCTGACTGGTGGAGTTTGATAGGGATAACTTTTTATTTGTATTTTTTGGTATCCATGTGTATTTGATTAGTCCATTATGCTTCTTAGCTTCTTTTGCCTTGATAATTTTCTTCATGCTTTGATTCAAATCTTTCTTTTGATGTTGGTCCCAATTCATGGATGGGGTGATGGGTGGATGAAGATTTGTGACGCGACTGGTTGTAGTATTGCCATTGGTTTCATCATAAGAATTCTTCATGCTCGCTATGTTGACGTTTGCTTGGGATATAGTTGCCCCTAGTATGGTGGTAGTAGCACCTTTGTTCTTTGATTCTGCTTGTTTCAAGATGTCCTATTTAGCAATCATCATTTGGTAAATGACACTGTAGATGATGTTAATTCAATTTGTTGCTCTGCTGACTCCAAAATATCCTGTTTGATCTGACTTGTTTCCTTGAGTGGATAATGTTGGATATCAGCATATATGATGTCCTCAATTTGAATTTGGGATATATCTGATCCTAATGTTGACAACCCAACTTGACTATAAGAATCAATAACCTCTTGTTCTTGTGCAATAATGTCAAGAGTAAAGGAATTATGTTCTAAGTGAATATCATCTACATGTCCATCCAAAGAAAGCATCTCATGGGTAGATGGAGGAGTATGTGCTATATGGATATGATCATAATTTACGACATCTTGTATAGATTGGAGAGTGTCCATTAGATCATTGTAGTATCTTGGAGATACAAATTATTGATCTTGAATAATTTTGGAATTGCTTTCGACATGCTTTGGATCAAATTCTAGACATGGGTCAAATTCAAAGGATGGACTGCTTACAAAGGATTCTTGGATATCCCCATTAGGCATGGAAGTGGCTCAATATCCTCTTGATCTTTGAGAAAATTTGGATCAAATGTTGAGTTGATGATTCCTTCAATATCTGCAACCATGAGGTCAAAGGATGTCAATATGTCTTGGAAAGGACCATTGCTATACTTTGGTGAAAGATGTTGATCATGCTTTGGAATAAATTCTTGATATATATCCTTTATCTCATTGGATGATGTAGAGGTATTTCCAACATGATCATTGGTGGATGGATCTTGGATTATGTCAATAGGATCAAATAATTATAACATTCCTTGAAATAGATCATTGTTGGATATTTTTGGTGAATTTTGATCATGATTGAAAAGTGACTCTTGATGCATGTTGATTTGATCATTGAATGGGGTAGAAACATCTTCAAGGTGTTCATTGATATTTAGATCTTGATCATTGTTTTCAACAATTGTGGTGGAGAGATTGTCACTGCTATCACTAGTGGTGGAATCTTGATCATTGTCCTCAACAGTTGTGGTGGAGAAATTGTCACTGCTATCATTAGTGGTTAAATATTGATCATTTTCCTCAACATTTATTATTCCTTGATCAAGAAGGTCTTGGATGATATTTTTGAGTTGAATACAATTTGATGTTTTATGAAGATTTTCTCTATGATACTGACAATAAGCTCTACTCCTATTCCGACGAAAGTTTATGACGGAGTTGAAAGCATTTATTTTTTGGAAGAGTGATAAGTTTTTCATTGACGAGCTTGTGTAATACAGATTCAATTGGCTCTCCCAAAGGAGTGTATTCATGTTTATTTATTTGTAATATTTGTACTTGTTGAAATGGACCTTGTGGTGATTGATTTTGGAGATGTGGTGATTGATCTTGGAGATGTGGTGATTGGGTTTGTTTTTGATGTTGTTGATCTTAATATCCGACCTCTTGACACTAGGGATATTCTTCTTCATGAGGTTGTGGAGACAACTCAATGTTTTGATGGCATGGTTTAACCAATGGGTGAGTGTGTATATTTTGGGGTGGAGATGTCTCTTGGTGATATGAATCAACAAATTTTCTAAGTATAGCAATTTTATTTCACAAAATTTGTTCTTGATTTTGATCTTGACACCCTTGATATAGTTGATTTGGTTGTCAAGCAAGCATATTTGGAATGTATACTTGTGGTGTTTGTATGGGATCATAGACAAATTGATTTTGGACAATGTTCTGATTTGGAATGATGTTTAGATTTTGCATTATAGGTTGACATTGAACATTGTTTTGGTTTAGAAACACATTGCTTTGATTTAGGTAACCTTTATTTTGCATGGTGTTATCTTGACTTGGATCAATATATTGAGTTGTCCATGTATTTCTTGGACTTTGAACAACATTGGTGTGATTTGTAAACATATCTATCACATAGTTCACCAAGTGTGGATTTGATATGTTCATGTTTAGTAAGCTTTTATTTGGTACATTCACATTTTTCGTGTATTGATTTGGTGGGATAATGTTGTTTTGTTGAAGACTCATGCATTGGTTGTTTGGTTGATAGATTTGCAAGTTTTGACTTTGATTTAAATCTACCATAGGGAAAGGTATTCCAAAATTTAGACTAGGAAAAGTCACATTTGTTGTATCATTGAGATTTTGTATTCCAACATTTAGATTTTGAAAACTCACATTTTTTATATCATTGAGGTTTGTAGGAGATAATGATCCCATGTATGGAGTGTATAAATGTGAGTTTTGATAATCAATTGGCATTGTAAGGCTTTGATAGTTTTGTTGATTTAGATTACTCATGATGTATGAATCAAGTTTATATTCCATGTTTTTCTTGTGTTTTGACCTTGATGACCTCAAAGGAATTTAGGACCAATGATGAGATGAAAGATGAAAGGGTGAGTGATATGGGTGTTGAACTTTAAGAACTTTGGATCAATGTTAGACTTTAGGATTTGATTTTGATTGGTTTGATTTGGATAGTGAACTTGTAGATCCCAAGATGTTGGATGTGACCTTAGGATTAACTTGTTCAAAGAGGTGCTAATTTAACTAGAGGTATGGGAAAGGATGCATTCTCACAATCCTAACTAAATAAGGTGATTTTGATTCGATTTAAGGATTTACCCAAGTCTAAAATATTGATGTTTTCCAAAGCTATAAAAGTTGCTTGTGGGATGGAGATGATAAATGTTTGGGATGGATGAAGTGTTTTATTTGATCCTAAATGAACCTAAGAGGGACCTTATTTACAATACCAAGATAGTGAAGAACATGCTTACCCTATGAGTACTTAAAACCAAAAGACCAATGTTTTGCTTGGAAGACCATAAGACCAAAAATAACAAGCACATGTGTGGGGTTCAATTGAATTAATCTTGGTTAATGAATTGATTTTGCCACATCCACACTTCTTGTTTAACTTTCAAACTAAATGTCTATGTCTTGACTCATTTTCATTCCACAAGGTCCGTTATGTGAAAATCAAAGAATCAAAGGCATATTTTTCCTAGGTTGACTTCGGAGAGAAAAAACTGAGATATGGGCCCAAATATTTAGAAGCCTCTAAGGATAAAATCCCTAGGGACAAGCAGTAATATTTGGACTCTTTAAGGATATTTTTTCTTCCAAAGGGTTTGAAATTTTGATGACTTGTTGAATGTTTGTTTCAAAGTTTGAGATCCGAGCAATGTATTTAACTAACTCACAAATTTTACAATCCTAGGATAGAAATGGCTATACTTTATTGAGTCTCCACTCGAATTTCTCCAAACATTAAGACAAAGCAAATAGTTAGAGATTTGGTGACACTGGCTCCCCTCCACAACACACACTTCTCAGGACCACCAAGTCTCAAAATCCTAAATATCTGGAGACCTTGAGGATTTATTTTGTTTCTACTTTGAATAGTACAAATGTGAGGCGGCTTCAGAATGAACATTCTTGCACCGGCAAATATTAAGGATTTTTTGCTTTTCAAACAAAGGGTTGTAGTAAGGACATTTGGTTCATGGGGTGCAATGATAAACTCCATCAAGAGGTCTCCCAACACTTAGAACAAGGGCTTTATGCATCATAAAGATACTAGGGAAGAGTTATCATGTACTGCTTCCCATCAATTACAAATTTTCCTTACAATCACAAATTTATATAGCGGTTCAGATGTGCTTGGCGTTAGCTCATTACTGCTTGGGTCATTCCCTTGGGGTGAGTACTTTTTCCCACCAAGGAAGGCCCTCTAAAGATAAACAGTAGCGAATAAGTACATTTGTAGTTTGACCACCTAAAGCACTAGGAGGGAACACAGACAATGCCTTTCCTTCACACTCACATGATTGTTCAGTTTTAGATCCAAATCAAAATGTGTGGGTGATTTTAGACAACTAATTTCAATGGAATGCTTTTGATTCTCAAGATCGCCAAGTGGTGCGAGAGAAGTGCATATTCATTCAAGTGACACAAATTGCAAAAAATCACAAAACAAAGAAAGCACAAGTTCTTTTTAAACCCCAAAGCAATGATGAGTTTGTTTTAAGCACCAAAACCCAAGTGTGAAGTTGTTTGTTCAATTTTAACCCATTTGCAAAGTCTAATAAGTTCTTAATGTTCAATTTTAATCCAAATTTGTCAAAGCTTATGTTGTTTTTTAATTTTAAGCCCAAAATATGAAGTTATTTGTCCTAAAACAGAAAATAAAAGTGAGAAATGGATGCTTCAAGCTATGACAATAAGCATTTAAAAATGTTTTTTTTTCAAGTTCAAGTGCCCACTTTCTTCAACTCAAATCTACTTATGGTTCTTCGATTCCCATTTGAAAAAGACCACCATTGTTTCTTGATGTAAACCCCCCTGCAAACATTACAAAGCTATCAAAAATAGGATTTATTTCAAGGAATCAATGAAGCAATGCATTATCACACACAAAAAAGTGATCCCTGTCATGCAAAGTCTCTATAAAAAAACAAACAATGATCATATCACTAAAAGTTAATCAACACACAATGCCCAATGAACATTACAAAATGACGATGCCAAATGAAAAGTGTAGGTCAAAATTAATCAACACACTAGCCAAGTGAGTGCAAGAATTTCATGTCAGAGTGTCAAATTCTAGTCTACACTTATTAGATGTAGGAACATTAATTGCATGTTTCCATACTCAACATATAAAATTCTTAGAACAAAGTTAGTCAAAGCTCTTGCACGAGGGAAGACAAGACTGTGAATGTCATACTTCATGTAGTGGATTGTATCTCTTTCTCGTGTTGATTGAGATAGATTTCTTGAATTCCTTACCAACAAAATCTTTTTGACAAAATCTATAGATTCTTTTTGACAACAGAAAAAATTTGTGTATACGTCTAAAAATGGTCATGATTAAGCTTGTTAATTAATTAAATATGATTTATTTAATTAATCCTCCTAAAGTCATCTACATATAAATAAATTTAATTATTTATTTATATCGTTCATTTTCTAAATTCTTCTACCTTAATTAAATAAATAAGTTTATTTAATTATTAACATTTCCACCTTTCGCTTGATTAAATTAAATAATTTTTTATAATTTATTTATATTTAATTATCATCCTATTTTAGAGTTTAAATATTTTGAATATTTAAATAATGGAATATCTTATTCATCTCACCTTTTATCTTTCGCTTGATTAAATTAAATAAATTTTCATAATCTATTTATATTTAATTATCATTTGGTTCTAAAATTTGAATATTTTGAATATTTGAATAATGGAATATTCTCCATCCCATAATCGAATTAAAATATTAAATATTTTATTTAATATCTCCTCACCCTAATTTCATTTTTAAACATGATTAAATATGAGTTATTTAATTATGTGGGTTGCCATTTTCATCTCCACTTCCAAATTAAATAAATATATTTTATTTAATTTCTAACTCATGCTAACTCACCCTTCCAAATTCACATCTCATCCTTTGAAATGGAAATTTCCCTTTGAAACTCAATGACGAAAATTGAAGGAAAAGGGAAACCTTCCATCCTCTTCTCCACTTTCAAAAATCTCCCACCGTCCATTCGAACAAGCTTAATCCGGACCGTCGATCGATTTAGCCAGTCGAATCTTTTCGAAAAATCTATAAATCAAACCTTTCACAAGCCATTTGAATCGAATCTTCAGACATCCTTATGCTGTCAAAAATAATTCTTCTATCTTCTATCGAATCTTCATCTAACATCCTCATGCTGTCAAAATCAGTCTTCAATCTTCCATCCATCTCCATCTATCACCTTCGTCATATCGTTATGTTGCAGAAGTGAACAACCAACATTTCTCCATTATCAACCTTCAAAATCTTGCATTCTTAGTATAGTATGCATTTATTTTTAAATCTCGTTCTTTAGTAGTCATTTTGTGGAGCTTAGCATACAAATCGGAGAGCTTTAGCAAAAATACTGGAGATAGAGGACAATGGGACGTCTTCAAAGGAGCTGCTACATTGAGAGTTTGCTTTACTTTGTTTAATCAGTGGGTGATCCCATAATAGTGGTTTACAATTTTTGGCCAAACTAGACACTGAAATTATTATTTTTAACTGAATCTTCACATTCGGGCACCTATAGCTGCTAAACTGTGAGGAATTTGAAGATGGTGCGAACTAGAGTCTCATCAAATTTTGTCTGTAGATTCTAAAAATATTTTTTTCAAAATTTTGGAATCAAATTGCACTTCTTTTTCCATCTCCCATGAAAATTGATTTTTTTAAGAAAACAACATTTTTAAAAAGTGACGCACACCATATAACGCATAACTTTTTTTCCATGAAGGATAAAATTATAATTCTTTCAAATTTAGATTTGTAACTCTAATATCTAGTGCTTCCACTTGGTTAGATAGTTTTTTATACTATATTTTTCCTTAATCAATTTTCAAAGTCAAACGAATTACAATTCAGACACAACGACCGTATAACGCATAACTTTTTTTGTATATGTCAAAATTTTATTTTATTTTTTTTGTTGGATCAAAGACTTCAATATCTGGTGCACTCATATTTTTCAATTTTTTTTTGATAATCTTCTATTTTTCCACATGTGAAGAACAAAGAAATTCATTTTCGATGAAAAACCTATGTTTAATAAAACTTAAAAACAAATACATAACAAAACCAAAACATATTAAAATTATATTCATTGGATGGCTTGTTCTGAGGAATACCATAATCATTTGAAATAAATTTTAAATGAATTCATTTGATCCCCAAAAGCTAAATCAAAAGTGATTTTTTATCAGCATTTTGATAGGTGTAAAGGAGACACATTTATAGGTATGGTTTAAAACTAGCGAGGTTCTATCCAAGGGGGTTTGATCTAAGGTGATTTGATCAAACCCTCTTCAATTGGAATCTTTAAAATAGAAATTTTTAAGGCTTAAATCATTATATTTTCTAAAAATATGTGATTTCAGCTAAAATTCGTTCATCTCAGGAATTATAAACCACTATTATGACAGCACCTCAGTTTTCCTTTGATTTAAAGTTTCATTGATGTGCTTGAATAGTATTTATTTCATTTTAATATGCATATTTTCAATCACACATAAAAAGGCGCCCACCGTGGGGCTAGAACCCACAAATTTAACATTATCTGCAAGTTTCTGTTGACAGTTTCCGTGTTCTGGAATCAGCTTTCAGGAAAAATTTGGCGTTAAAGCGCATTCGACATCTTCTGCAGTGTATACGGGGTTTTTTACTCTTGTTTTGCAGGATTTTGGAGTGCATATAGTCACTATTTTGGCGCATATAGTCATTGTTTCGGCGCATATACGGTACAGAATGGCGCATATACTATTCCATTAAAAATCTGTAAATTTTTATTTTTATTTTTTAGCGCATTTAGGACTTCTTTTAGCGCATCTGGGACTTTTTCTGGCGCATCTGGGAATTTTTTTAGCGCATTTGAGGTCTGTTTTAGTGCATCTGGGTCTTATTTAGCATTTTGGACTATTTTAACTCACTTTGTCTTATTTAGCATTCTAAATTGTATTTTAGCGCATCTGATGGCTTATTTAGCATTTTGGATTATGTTTTAGCGCATCCGAGGGCTTATTTAGCATTTTGGACTGTTTTAACGCACTTTGTCTTATTTAGCATTTTAGATTGTGTTTTAGCGCATCCGAGGGCTTATTTAGCATTCTGGATTGTTTTAGCGCATACAGGCAGCATTTTCATAGGAAATCTTAAAATGGTCGTATCTTGGTCATTTTTTGATCTTTTTCAGAGCTTTTTTTTTTGAAATGGGGTAGAATTTTATAAGCTATCTAATGGTGTAAGTTTTTTTATTAGATTTTACAGAGTTATAGCTTTCAAATTCTCACGTATTTGAAAAAAATTACTTGTTTTGGGATTTAATCACACTTTTGTTTGCATGCATGTGTTTCTTCTTGTCTTGGTGACTTGTTGGTGAATCATACGGAGCTGGAAAAGCGTTGGAATCAGTCACAACATCAATTTGGAAAGCGAAAAATAACTAGGTGCACTCATTTCATCCTTCATCTCTTAATCTTATTTGTCACACATTTCAATTTGGGGCATAAAATTAATCATTGTTTGCAAACACATTTGGATTTGGGCTCTTAAAACGAATATTGTCTTCAATCACATATTAAAAATCGGGTCTAAAATTCACCACTGTCTTCCATCACATCTTGATTTTGGATCTAAAAAGAACAAGTGTTTGAACTTTTTTACACACATTTCATTTCTAATCTAAGGGAAATTAATCATTGTGAGTGTGAATCAAGTGTGTGTGTGATCACAAACACCTCACTTGGTTTGCTTTTGTCAAACCCTTCATAGGAGGCCTGCTGGAGGATTTCATCACCCCTAGGGACGACCTCAATCGAAGTGTGAATTGAAAGACATGCTTGTTTGGAAGTTAAAATCTTATCACTCTTAGCTAAGCCCCAAAGAACTTTATACCTTTGGGAAGTGAAGGTGATGGGTGGGTTACCCCTTTCTCCCGGCTGTGTGATAGGATTTTGCTTTCAAATCATCCTTAGTCAACCTTGTTCAAACTAGTTTGAAACCTAATTGGCCATACCCACTTGACTAGTTCTAGGACTTGTTGATGTGTCTTCTTCAAGTGTGTGCTTAATAATTACATTCTTCAAATTTCAAATTCAAACTTGCTTATGTGTCTTACGTGTGTGATTCATGTGTGTACATGTGTGATCATTCATTTAAACATTACCAAATCAAGCTAAACACCAAACACATAAAGATAAGTCACTCTACACGTTCTTCCAACACATCCACATCCTATCCATTTCATCCTAATCAATCCAAGTCATCCAATCTAATCATTCCACATCATCACCATCACCACTTGTCAAAATGGTCATAATCATAAACAAGCCCAATCCTAATCATAAGCCCAAAATCATAATCCAAGGGGGCTATCCCTCTAGGCCAAATCATGAGACAAAACCTAAGCTCGAGCTCATAATTCAAGGAGTCCCTTTCTATAGTTAAAATAATAAAACAAAACCAAAACCTAAAATCATACTTTGAGGGGCTCCTCCTACCACCTCTAATGATGACATGAACTATGTTGCACACTTTGAAGAACAAATTGATATGCAAGAGCTTACACACATGTGTGACACCATGCCCACATTCAAACACAAATCCCTAGCTTCCCAACTTCAAAACCTCCTTCAAACACTTCCCCAAATACCCCAACCCCTAGACCACCAAACCATACAAAGCCTTCAAACCATCTTCCAAAATTTTCAACAAATTAAATCACCTCAAATCCAACACCTCCTAGCTCAAGCCAATCATTTCATTGCCACTTGTCAAATTCAACAACCACAACATCATCCCCTATCCATTCATTGTCAACAAATGCCACCTCAACCTAATGTGTCATCCGCTTCCACCTCATACCAATCTAATCCATCCACTTCTTTGCATGTCAATGCCACATCACGACAAACACATGTGACTTTAAGTTCTACCTTACAACAAGTCCAAACTTCCTCATGTTCTAATGCAACCATTGACAAGGGGAATACCAACCTAGCACATGCACCCTATAACTTTATCATACCATCATCCAATCAAAACCAAAACCCTAAGCCAACACCTTCCACCCATACACCTACAAAGGATGTGACCCAAGGGCTACTAGCAAGGAATCAAACATCGCCATGTCATCTAACTTATATTCTTGAACATACAAAAGAGTCATCAAACATCATGCCAAGTCCTTCAATCCAACCATATCATCCACAACCATTTGATCCAATTCAAAATTCTTCCCCATTAAGTCCAAGTCACCCTCTATCATGCTCCTATGTTATTGACCATCAAGAACATGACAAGTCTCTCCATGAGAAATCCCCTTCCACCTCCATTCAAATAAGTCATGAGGTATGTCAAGAGAAAAATCCTAAACATGAGAAAATATTACCCCCTCATCCACATAAAGATCAACACCCTCCCAATGATTCCATTTATAACATACCTAATACTATTCATGATCAATCTTCCATTTTTTATGAAGACCCCTTTTATGATCAAGAAGACCATGATGATCCTCTTAGCCAACTTTATGCATTCCATGGTCAAGAGCTTTCCACCTCATCCATCCATGATACACAAAAATCCACTTCCCTTGATGAGACATATGCCTCCCAAGCTAGCATAGAAGATCAAACAAATATCTTGGATCTAAGTGAACACAATGCTAATAAAGATCCTAATGAGCCCTCATCGCCCACCATCGACCCCATTGCAAGTCCTCCATCATATCCTATTGGTCTTTCTACCATCATTCATGAATGTTCCTCCTTAGAACAAAAACCATTATCTTCCCTTGCGTCATTTTCTCCATCTAATAAGGAACTTGTGTCTAGTGTTCCACCTACATCTAGTCTCATTGTCCATTGCACACTCCAAAACATGAACCACCAAGGTAAAGGTCTAGACCTTCATAAACAAAGTATTTTGGAGCCCATCCATGTCAAAGTCCCTCCACGCTCTTATGGCCTTGGACATACACCCCAAGGACAACAACCTAAAGATGTTGGTATATCCTCCATGCATCCTAAGTCCACTTTCCATCATGAAGCCTATCGTATCCCTAAAACATATGTTGCCATCCCTCCTCCATCATCTTACAAATGTCAAAATCATGTGACCATACACCTTCCACCATCCACTTTTCCACCATTACTTCCAACTCCTAATAGCCCTCCATCAACTTTGCCACCATTACTTCCAACTCCTAATTTCCCACCATCAACTTTACCACCATTACTTCCAACACCTAATATCCCTACCATCCAATCCTCTTATCCATGTATCCATAAATCCTCTAAACATCTTAATCATAACCAATCAATGCACACATTGTATAAACATGAAGCTTCCACCCATTCCACCATACCCATGGGATTCAAAAGCAAGAATTTCAATGCCTTTACCTATAAAGTAAAAAATCCTAAGGGTTCTCATGCCTTAGGACATCAATACAAAAATTCAAAGAAAAATACATCTAAAAAGCTATATAAGCCCATACTTCCAAAAGTAAAGGCCAAAACTAAAATGGTTTGGGTATCTAAGAAAAAAGAAATCAAGTCAAATGAGGCATTCACATCACAAAAATCTCAACCATCCACTTCCATCCCACACTCTCATTCCATTCAAAAGTCTCAAATTCCTAAAACCCACAAGCAAAATAAAAATCATAAAAATACTAAGTCTATGTGGGTACCAAAAGCACTACACCCTCCACCTCCTAAACAAACATCTTCATTGCTTCCTACACCCCATCCACATCAAAAGCTTCAACGTTTATCACAGTGTGTGCAACCATTGGTCATGGTTCCCTTCCATTTCACAACAATTTCACATACCTCCATCTCCTCGTCCTTCAACTACTATCCTACATATCTTCCCGATCACCTTCCTATGGTCCATGCTTTTGCATAAACCTTTCATCCATCCTTTTGCACAAGGCCTATTCAATCCACATCATCATCCACTATTCCCCATCCATTTTTGTATAAACCTTTCATAATCCATCATCTACCTAATCCATCTCCCTTTCATGTCATCCCTTACCAACATCTATGAGCATAATGACATTTGACATGGTCCATGCAATGACATCCATATCTAGTGGGACTACCAACTTTCATGCAACTAGACACTTGAGTCCCTCCTATCCAATTCCTTTCTCCTATCCAAAAAAGAAAAAAAAAGAAAAAAAAAAAAAGTAAAGAGAAATCCCTTCGTCCAATGGTGAAAACCTGGTAAACAGGCACCTTGGATAAGTACCATGATGAAAACCTAGCAAATAGGCGTCATGTGTAGGTTTATCTTCTATGTCACTTACACTTGGGGGCACAATGTCTTATCTATCCAACCTATCATTTTCATGTCTTATCATTTCCATCCTACCTACCATCTTTAGCCATCATACCTATCATATCGAGTCCATTCATCCACCCTTCTTCTTTTGATCTTGATGAAGATATAGGGGCAAAATGTTGAAACATGTCTCGGGTATCTCTTGATATACCTCATCCTTCCAAACAAGCCTATCATTATCCTATTGCCATAAGCTTTGTCATGAAAAATCCTAAGTCTTGTACCTAGAATGGGGCATGTTATTCCTACACAACATAGTCTTTGGAAATCACATCCTTCCTCTCTTATGATGCATACATCCATTCCATTCACTATGACCTATCCTTTCCATCCATCCATATATCATGAGCCTTTTATCCCTTATCCCATCACCCACCCTTTCATCCATCAATCACATCTATCTCCTTGCACCTAGACTTGGTTTTCCCCTTGTCATTGGTATCTAGCACAAAGGCTACTCAAATTTTCATCATTTGACACGTCAAAACATCTCAAAAGTCCTAAAAAAATCAAAATATCTCAAAAGTCCAAAAAAATCAAAACATTCCAAAAGTCCTAAAAAAATCAAAACATCTCAAAAGTCCTAAAAAAATCAAAATATCTCAAAAGTCCAAAAAAATCAAAACATTTCAAAAGTCCAAAAAATCAAAACATTTCAAAAATCCAAAAAAATAAAATATCCAAAAAATCCAAAAAAATAAAAAATCCAACAAAATCCAAGCAATAAAATCAATCCATCCAATTAATTCTTCCAATTTCATCTACTTAATCCATCACCTCAATCCAATCATTCAACCATTCAACCAAATCAATCATCTTCATCAAAACCATTTCATCCAATCAAATCAATCAAATCAATTCAAGCAATAATCCAAATGCAATTCAATCCTTAATCCATACCAATCATGTCAATTAATCTTGTCAAATTATCCAATCACATCCTTTGGTCTTGATCCTAATCTTGTCATAAACCAAATCAAAGTCAATCAATCAATTATCAGTCATCCTTGTGTTGCTCTAGGGACATGTCGCTCCCCACAATGACAACACTATCATCATCGATCAATCAATCAATCACCGGTTTATAGCTTGACAGGGGCACTACCTTGTATGTTTTTGTATCATTTGTGCATGCTTGCTTGCTTGCTTGCTTGCTTGTGTTATCATTTTATCTTGCATTTGTTTCAGATCCATATCACTCTAGCTAATATTCATATCTTGTGTATGTTGGAGTAGCTTTTTGCACTATCATTTGCATCTAAGGTCATATCATACCTTTTGTGCATTGGGACTTTAATGCTCTAAGTCTCCTTCCTCATACGTCTAGACAAGGTTGTATTACGCTGGGGCATGAGACACATCGTCACCTTGGTCCCTATATCTTGGTGCATAACGTCGAGTGCTATATCAAACATCATGGTTGCTCACCTTCATTGCAGCATAACGTATCTTTCACCTCCTTCATCCACTTCCTATCTTACATCATTTCATCTTGTCTATCCTTATCATTTCATTTCGAGAGCCTACCCATGTTTGTTCAACCCGCCTATCCTCTCGGGGGGGCATCATCATTCCATCATCATCCTATCTTTCTATCATTATCCATTCTCCTCTATCCATACCTTAACTTCTTTGAAATGATGTTACTCGACAAAAAATCTCATCATCTCGAACATCATCTCAAAGAGGGACAAAATGTATACGTCTAAAAATGGTCATGATTAAGCTTGTTAATTAATTAAATATGATTTATTTAATTAATCCTCTTAAAGTCATCTATATATAAATAAATTTAATTATTTATTTATATCGTTCATTTTCTAAATTCTTCTACCTTAATTAAATAAATAAGTTTATTTAATTATTAACATTTCCACCTTTCGCTTGATTAAATTAAATAATTTTTTATAATTTATTTATATTTAATTATCATCCTATTCTAGAGTTTAAATATTTTGAATATTTAAATAATGGAATATCTTCTTCATCTCACCTTTTATCTTTTGCTTGATTAAATTAAATAAATTTTCATAATCTATTTATATTTAATTATCATTTGGTTCTAAAGTTTGAATATTTTGAATATTTGAATAATGGAATATTCTCCATCCCATAATCGAATTAAAATATTAAATATTTTATTTAATATCTCCTCACCCTAATTTCATTTTTAAACATGATTAAATATGAGTTATTTAATTATGTGGGTTGCCATTTTCATCTCCACTTCCAAATTAAATAAATATATTTTATTTAATTTCTAACTCGTGCTAACTCACCCTTCCAAATTCGCATCTCATCCTTCGAAATGGAAATTTCCCTTCAAAACTCAATGATGAAAAATTGAAGGAAAAGGGAAACCTTCCATCCTCTTCTCCACTTTCAAAAATCTCCCACCGTCCATTCGAACAAGCTTAATCCAGACCGTCGATCGATTCAGCCAATCGAATTCGTTCGAAAACTCTATAAAACCCTGTGCAAATCCAAGCTTTTGGTTGCACTACGCATAATCATCCACGTTTTTACGCACGCACTCACTTTTGCACATCTACGCATACCTATGTTCAGACAATCAACTTATGCATTCATATCAGTTTCAATATCACAGCAATCTTCTCATCTTAGCATAGCTTTGCATTTTAGCATAGTTTGCATTTTAAATCTCGTTCTTTAGTTGTCATTTTGTTGAGCTTGGTCTGTTGATCTGAGAGCTATCTGGGAACCAACAAAACGTTGAAGTTAGAGGAAGATAAGACAGTTTCGGGAAGCTAGTGTTACGGTTTGCATATTCTGTTTCTTTTTCAGCTTCTTGATTTAATGTCTTATTAATATGTGTTTAATTTATCTAAATTGATCCAATATTTCACACACACAATTTGTACAACATAAATCTATAAAAAGCAAACTCAACTATCAATTTCCACTGTCTTTCACTATACTTACTTTATATCATGTCAATTTGATGCAAATCGATTCAATGAATTCCACTAGATAGTGACATGACAGGAAATAAATGCACTGCCCTACTACACCTGGTTTTGTCTATTTGATTTTTTTTTTCATGGATCTAGAGGTCTCTTGAACCATACAACTTTATTTTGTGGTTGAGAGATAATTTGAAAATTTTGGGAATATGTGAAGTCAACTACTTCTTAAAAAAAAAAAATTCAAATGGTTGTTTCGATAGTTATAAATTTTCCTAGTATGATTTTAGAATGGTTGTTTCTCTATCCACCACTAAATATTGCTAAAACTAAACCATTTTGAAAAATAGTTACAATCAATCTCTTTTTTCCTTCTACTCTTGTTCCTATTTAACATTCCATAGTTTTCATGCGCTCTTTATCTGAGAAAGCCCAGATCCTCAGGTAGAAAGCCCAGATCAATAAAAAAATTCACAATTTATGCAACAACTAAATCCTACCCACCTGGTCAAATTCACAAGATATGTCTCAAACAAATTGGGTATGTTATCTCCTTGGTTTTGGGTTTTTAATGAATAAAGTAGAGACAACTTGTACCATAAGAAACATCTGCAAGCTTACACAAGCAATATACGTGTGATAAATGCGCAGACCTAGGATTGGGAAATGCACATTTTGCTTCCTCTGGAATGGGCCACATGGAATGTTTGAATTCTTTGAATTGAGTGAATAGTGTGTCGTTAAAAAAAATCTCTAGTAACAGGTATGCAAATGTGGCAGCATAGACAAGGCACATGAACTAATTGATGGAATGGCTCAAGAGATGCAGTCTCCTGGACTGCAACGTTTGTAGGATATGCACAAAATAGATTTAGTGAAGAGGCTCATAAACTTTTAAAGAAAAATACAAACGGTAGGTGTAAAGGAAAATTTCACATCTTTCTCAACATCCGTTATGTTGACATTGTGTCAAATTTCACAACTTTCTTGACATCCATTCTAGTGCCAGGGGAAAAATGTATTATGGTATGTATGCATTGTTCAAAGCCCACATATCTTAATTCGCTATTGCAATGCCAATTTTGATGATATTTCTCTTTCAAAAGGCTCAAGAGTTATGCCTTATATTGAAATAATGACCTGTTTGATCAGGAACATATTTCTAAAACTTCTTCAACAGATTGAAATAGATAAACTATCAAGAGGTAACAAGCCATAAAGCAAAAATAAATCAACTAAAACACTAAAAAAATCATATGTGTCCTCCCTACAAGAAATTGTAACTCATATGTTCCCTCCCTGCAAGAGACTTTTCATTTTGATCTAAATCATGAATCGAGCAAAGCTTGCAGTAAATACCAATAAAAACGAAGATTTTGAATCCCTATCTATTGCATGAGTCGATCTTCATGTAAAGAAAAACATAGAGAATGCATGAACAAAAACAAAAGACTTTATTTTACTGTCTAATGCATGAAATAAATAAAGGTGAATAGAAACAACGAATTTATATTTTTGCCCCACAATGGGCGCCAAAATGTGAGTACCAACTTGCAATCTTGCTCAAACAAGACAAATGTTAACATTAGTCAATCTAAACAAGGAAAATAAAATACTCCTATGAAATACTTGATCATGCTACCTATTCAAACAAGATAAAAGAACCAAAACAACTAAATGAAAGCACATCAAAACATGATCAAAACCTATCCCATAGTGGGAGTGGTGCTCCTTTGATGTGAAAAGGATGCCCTTTCCTACTCCCTTGATAAGTTTCCAATGAACCAAATGTGATACAAATGCAAGATAAAATGTGCCTATAGTGCAAATGCATAAGATTGTAGATGGATTTCAAGTAGAAGTGGCTTCTATTTATAGGTTGGAGGATTGAAGAATGGAGAGGTGGGAGGAATGTGGGATTAAAAGAGAGCCAATGATATTAGGACACTTGTCTCAATGCTAATGGGTGAGGATTGAGCATATTTTGCATGTAGTTGGGATGTAAGAGGCATTAAATGCATGTGATTGGAATGTTTTGGAGGGAAATTGTTTGGGTAAGAAAATCAAATAAAGGGAGTCAATGAAGGAATATTCCCTAGAATATGTTTTTGAGAGGATAAATGAGGAAATTAGTTAATTAAAAGAAACTATTTTCATGTGCAAGTGGGTTAGTTAATCAAGGGTTGATTTAACTCTTGGGGATTTAAAAGCTAGAGAATTTTTCAATGATGATTAGAAGGTGATTAAAGTTAATTAATTTAGAATTTAATTAATTTTGAGTGGTGAATTTATGATATTTGATTTAAATCATTTGATTTATTTAATCAAATAAGAGGACTTTGGGGATTTAATTAAAAAAATTGATTTATTTAATTAAACATGATGGACATTGGTGAATTAATCTAATAAATTGCTTTATTTGATTAATAGAATAATTTGATGATAATTGATCAGAATTAGATGCACTATGTTAGTTAGGATTATTTGCATGTCTACAAATATAAATTTTGGTTTCTTTCCTATGTACAATTGTAGTGGAGCTACAGGCTAAAGAAAGATTAGAGAAAGAGTGAATATAAATTAAAGAAAGAATCAAGATTTCCAAGGTACAAAGAGCAAACATGATGATTTCCAGCCATTAGCAAATGGGGTAACTTTAACAAAATCACTCATACTTCAAAGTAAATACTTAGGTTTTTACCATAGAAGTAAAAATAAACATATGCTAAAAAATAGGATAGTAAAAAAAATCCATTCTCATACATCATTTATTGCACTAATCAAATATGAATGTATAATACAACTATTGATATTGAACTATTTTAATTTCAACTAGAGAAATAAGATAAAACTTTTCAATGACAATTCATACATGAAATACTTTCAAGTGTACAAGTTTACATAATTCAATAATGATACAAGGTCAAGTCTTCCATATCTAGAATACGCTTATGTTTCACATGCCTCAACGTTGTCATCTACAAGAGGGAGAGCATCACCCGAGTGCTTTACCTTGAACCACAAATTAACAGTCCCCCACACACCTTCCAACTGGAAGTGGCCCTACCCTTCACAAATATTATAGACTAAGGAACCCACAAATACATGCCATTTGAGTTTCTAGTGTTGTGTCCTACATAACCAATCGACCATACAACTTTAGATATCTCTAACTAAGTATGACCAATCTGATTGGATATGCAATATGGAACACAATGAACCGACTAATACAAGCAGAGACTATTGCATTACTTTGGCCAAATATTTGAATATATATCACACACTTCCTTCAAAATTTTGGTCATAAGATCACACACCTCTAACTTGACTTTGAAACTACCTTTGACCTAAGGTTTAACACATGATTGACTAGTTGACTATTTGTCTAACCTTTCTTAAGGATATTAAATCATAAAATATAACTTACTAAAGTCAGAATCAACTAGGATGGAAATGTTTTCCTGACATTGAACACCCATGTTACATTCTCATAACATATTGGGACTTGGAAACTACTACTTGTTCACAAGGACTTGCACTCAAATCTTAAGAGTAAACTACTCTCCTATTTTCATGCACATATGGTTTATAATGTTTCCAAACAATTTCATTGATTCAAGACACTTTTTCTTACACATAAGTTCTTGACAACTTGTCAAAAGAATAAAATAATAATTTTCATCAAGAAAAAATAACTTCTTTTAAAATAGTTCAAATTTCTCTATGTTTTTCCTCTTGGTTCTTTGCACAATAACACAACAATAGTGCTTGTAAAAGTCTAGTATATAATACCAACTTCTTTTATCCAAAAAGAATACTATGTTGAGGTGTTTGAAAATCTTTCAACCAATCAGATTATAAAACCGGTTTCTTTCAATTAACTCAGTAGTGTAAGCATTAAGCTTATCTTTTAATTTTATAATTACATAAACATGAGATATCCTTTAAACATTCTTAATATAAATATATATTTATACATACATACATACATATATATATACATATATACATATATGTATATACATATATATATACATATATACATATATATATATACATATATACATATATATATACATACATACTTATATATGTATATATATACATATACATATATATACATATACACATATATACATATACATATATATACATATATATATGTATATACATACATACTTATATATGTATATATATACATATACATATATATCTATATATAATACATACTTATATATGTATATGTATATATATATATACATATATAAGTATGTATATACATACATAAGTATGTATGTTATATACGACATACAACAAATTCACTGCCAACAATTCACCGACCGAAAATTCATTGCCAACAATTCACCGCAGGGAAATTCACCACCATGACAATTCACCGTGTGGAAAATTAATTGCATGAATTTTTGGTAGTTAATTTTTTGTGGCAGTGAATTGTTGGTGGCAGTGAATTTTCCCACGATGAATTTTCCCTCGATGAATTGTTGGCGGTGAATTTTCCTAGAACCCTTATTTTTTAATATATGTATGTATCTATGTATATATATATGTATGTATGTGTGTGTGTGTATGTGTGTATATATATATATATGTGTATATGCATACATATATATATATGTATGCATCATATATATACATATATATATATATATATATACATATATATATATATATACATATATATATGTATATATATATATATGTATGTATATATATATATGTATGTATATATATATGTATATATGTATATAACATTCCCATTGTTCTACATAGTAATTTTTCTATGTTTAACTCACAAGTGAATAGCTTATGCATTTAACCTTTAAGAGCAATACAATTTTTTTTCTTTTGAATAATAAACGTACATTTGAAACATATTTCAAACTTTCCCATTGCTTACAAAAGAATTTCTTTCATTAATTCAAGTATTGATGATACATAGTTTCCATATGACATTTCATATTCACAATTCCGATAGAGATGGATACAAGTTATATACATAGCTTAAACAAGCTTACAAAATATGTAAAGCACATGTTATCTCTTAGAAATGCACCCTATGCAAAGTTATGAAAACTGAGCTTTCTAGAGAAACATGGGAACTTTTCCAAGTTGTGGATCACCTAAAAAATGGAAAAGAACCTCTAGAGAAGGCCAACTTCCTTTGGTATCACCTAAACTACTGATCTTTGTAAAGGAAAAGGGTAGAAGGAGAATGATTAAAAATTAAAACTAATGAAAACATTATTTCTATGGTGATACACCTAAATGTAATAAGAGCTATGAACATTCAGACTGGCATACACTTGAATAATGATGACTGACATTGAACTGCACAACGTGTTACTGTAAGTTTATGCATGAATATTTCATAAAAAGGTTGACTTGCATACGCTTTTAAGAAGGAAAGGTAACTTTCACAAATCAAAAGAGTCATATACAACTTTAAAACACAATTTACAACCTGCATAACCATACTTTTGCAGAAAAGGCATAATACATGAGACAAAGCTACAGGGAAATAAAAAAGATCTCACAAATAACTTGATCAATCACCTGACAATACACAATGCTACAAGAACAAGAAGGAAAAATGAGACAATCAATGGTATCCAAGGTAAATGTTGTATTTCATACTCCAAATGAGTTACAAAAGTTTGCTAATATGAGAAAGGACTGCAAAAGTCACTCACTTCTGAAAAGCATAATCAGAACTCCCTTACAAAGAGGCAAAAATGCCATATATACCAAAACTAAAAAGTGTCGGCCCCTGCCCTAAGGTTTACAAAAATGAGTCAGTTCCTGAACACGTTAGTCCTCAGATCTTTTGGACTAAAGTTAATGTTTCATTCAATGTGCATCCCCCGTGTCCATGTCGGTGAAGGATCGCCCTCAAGAGTAGCCCTTAGATTTTTTGAAACCATTGCATTAACTTCAGGCCTTCGTGTCCACCCTCGAGAGCTTCATTAGAGCTGCTTTGAACGTTCTAAAGTATGGCATTAATGTTGATCCACTTTTGCTAGCCGACATCCCAACTGTCATTGTGACTCGTAGCCTCTTCCCCTTCGACTTTCTTCTTGTTCTAGATCTTCCTGCAAGTTGACCTCCTTCAAGAAGCAGCATCAGGTGCCCTCTGCAATGAATTCACATGCCCTGATCATCCATCGAACCAAAGTAGATCCATTTCGCTTATGCTCTGTTGATCTTCCTCACAAGAATAGTCAATCAGTCCAACTGACACTGGTTCGCCTTTAGCTTCCTCTAATTGGTTGAACAAACACCGCGTCAGATTTACAGGTAGTCAAAAGTCGTTCAAACATAATCGCATGTCGGTGAGACACTAGCCGTGTCTCCCCAATGCTTACAATGCTCCACAATAGCTATTGGCATAACACACAACTGTCGGCAAGACTTCATAGTGAGCGGAAAAAGTTACATCGATGTCCCAAAATTTTTGCCCAGACTATCGCTATTGGCCAAACCTCATAGCAATTCCTCAAGAGTCATATCGCTTTGCTCCTTCGTTGGTAAAACATCCACATTCGGCAAGACATCATTCAGTCGGTAGGAGGTCACAGCGGGTTCCCATCAGTCACACCAAAGAGTTAAAACTATTGGCGAGACATCATAAGTTGGCAAGACATCATGGCGAACAAAAACCCCTCGGCCAGGAGTCTTACCGATATCCATATACCCTTTCGGCGAGACTCCCATGTATCGGCAAGACATCATAGCGAACGATAGGACATTATAGCAAGAGTATCCTCCGTCGGCGAGACCACTAGTCATTGGCAAGACATCACACCAAAGCCACAAACTTTCCCTGAGTGCAACTTCTTTCAGCGAGACTTCACTTGGTTGGTGAGACATCGCCCCGAACTCAAAACACTACACCGAAGGCACAATCCTTCAGTAAGACTTCATCGGATCGACAAGACATCATGTTGAACTCACAACCTTTTGTCGAGACCTCCATCAGTCGACAAGACGTTACACCAAGACCATTTCGTTTCAGTGAGACTCCAGCGAGTCGGCCAGACTTCTCCCCGATCTCAAAATATTACACCGAAGGCACAAACTTTCACCGAGACCACCATCTGTCGACAGGACATCTCCCCGAGCGTAGATTCTTTCCCCGATGCTAAGCTTGTGAACAAGGGTCGGTGAGACCTCTCAAGCAAGGAGATATATAAAAACTCATGGCGACCTGGGTATTTCAATTGAATATAACACAACAGCCAGTCAACAAGACATGCGGTTGGTCTCACCAACTTTCTTCTCTGAGGAGTTTTGTGCCAAATCTGATTGAGGCATGCTTTCCAATAGAATTCCTTGTGAAATAGCATTAGATGTATGATTTAACCCTGCAAAACAATGCCTCCATTAGTTCTCAAATGCATCAGATGTATGACCTTCCCTATGAAAACCGAACACCTGCACGTTGGGCTCAACCCTTATGGGAGCCACATTTAATCCATGTGCCGAATTTAAAACATGATTTTCCCCTGCAGCTGCACAAGAAGCAAACAAGTTAGAAAATATGTAACCTTGATGCAAATGTTCCTCCATTTGGCCTTTATGAACACTTGAAAACATAGCCTCCCCTGCCTAATTGAGCCCGCAGGTGAAAATCGGGTAACATTTCTGGCGACCTCAGCTGGATGTTTGTCTGCTAAACATGCAAACCAATAGCCTAGGCCTATCCATTGGGCATGGAGTCATTTTTCTCTTTCTTTACTCATAAAACTGTAACTTAGCCTCAAAACATGCAAACTGAAAGAAACTACTGCAACTCTGTTGAAGATAGAGTTTGGAAAAATCGGGTGGAGCAATTGTACTTATTGAGAACATGACAAAATTGAAATGAAACTTGCCAGTAGGCACTTATTGAAAGAAAAAACTGAAAATACAACTACTCTAACCTACCCTACCTAGCGGTGGTAGTGATCAGACATAACTGTTTACTAGTTGTGAGAAAAAACTGCCCTTTGTCACCAACATAGGACATGCTTCCTACTTGCAAATTTTCCAATAGTGATGAAGGAAAAGTAAATGTTGAGTGCATAGATTAAACACCTCCTCAATCATGAAAATTGCCTCCCTTTTTGTGTTAGAAAAGAGGTGCTTGCAGCTGTTTTGAATATGGTAAGCCAGCTGCATTGATGACTTTTGATATTGAATCCCATGCTCCCAAGCAAGTAATTCAACTGGTAACTCCTCTTGCATTTCCTTCAACTATTCTAGGTGTCTGATAGGACATCCCCTTGTCGAGACATTGAACTTGTAACTTTCAGCCCCTTGTTGATCTCTAAAAACTTCATCTTTTCCTTGAAAAGATGCTAATTGAAGGTAATATGCAGGTTATTCATTGACTGTTATAGTCTGATCTTCTTGAAATATTTGACTATTATTGTTTATAGGAGGATCACCTATTCTTTCTTTTAGCTTTGCAATGAAAAAGGAGTCTTGCTTCTTTGCATCATGTATAATAGCCTCTGAAAAGAAACCATTAATGTTTTCGATGGTTGGATTTTCTTGACTAAGGAGCTGATATCCCTATTGGATAACTGAAAACAAATCTTCAAACTGTTGTTCCTTATGCTCTTTGTCCATGAAAAAATATAACTCCTCAACAAAGTGGGGCAGCTCATCAAATAAGTTCATAGGCTGCAAGGCATTATCTTCTACAACTTTTTCAATAGTCTCACTGACTTGAATGGGCTGATCACATGTTTCCCTTTCATATGATACTAGCTCATCATCAGGCATAGATGTTATCATGCATGTGAGATCTTCATTTTCACCAACAAATTGAGGAAGCTCATCGAACAAGTGAACAATATTCTCTGGCCGTTCCAAATCAACTAGTAAAACAGGTGCCTATATGCTCCCTTCAGCTTGCTCAACATAACCAGGTAGTTGGTCAAATAAAGAAATTGAATCCTCCTCCTCAGGTAGTGCCTTTTCCAATGAAACTTGGGCATCCTCTGTCTGCAAGTGAAGCTCCTTAACTAGTAATTCCTGCATTTTGCTTTCAGCCATCTTATAAACAACATTAGAATTTTTTTCAAATGAGTCAAAATCCAAGGAATTTAGCAGTAAGTTTGAACCAATATCATTTTCACATGTACTATGGTAATTTTGAGCTGGGGACATAGTACAAGCAGCCACAACCTCCTTCTCCTTCTATTCATTCTTTTCCTGCTCTAATCGGTAAACTTCCAAAGCTAAATGCAATGGATTTATGTTTATGACCTTTTCCATGAGGAGTAAGGTGTCCTTATCAATGGGCTGCTCTATAACCACACTAGGTTGTACTAGATTAGTTTCCTTTACTTACAAAGGATGCATGGTTGTAAAATTTGGAACTTCATACCTTGGAAGTTCTTCCTCTTGAAACCGATCTGAAATGCAAGAAATTGTTCGGATATCATGCCTTTGAGGAAGTAAAGACTTCATTTGCTCCTCTTTAGCTGCAACTTGTCTAGCCAACAATTCTTTCTCATATATCCGCGCTTCCAACTACTATTGACGAATGTGAGCTTGAAAGGCAAGCTCCTCTTGCTGCATATTATACTCATTTTCCCTTTCTATGTCTAACATCCACCTTTGAAACTGTAGCAACATCTCCTTGATGCTACCCAACTCGGTATTCGTATTGTTAGAATTTTGGGATTGACTCGGGAGGCTATAGGGCTAGCTCAAAGTGGAATTAATATGCTGTGAGGGGAATTAAGTAGGGGTGGGAGGGTGGAAAGCATGATAGGATTGTTGATAATGCTGGTTGCAATGAGGAGAAAGACTGTTTGGAGACCCATAACTTAAATTTTCATGAAATGGAGGAGAATAACCACTATATTGTTGATAACTAGACATTGCAAGGTAAAATATGAAGCATAAGCAAGTCTAGATAGCAAACCTCCTTAACTGTAGGTACTTGGGCTGCTGAAACTAGCTGATATTAAATTGGAGTCACCATGGTGCTATTCGCGCTGCCTCCAAAGGTTGATATTATTGAGAAAAACACCATATTTCTCAATATTTTGAATTCCTCAATGATACACTAGTATACAAAGTCGCCATGATATGCTGATGTTAACCTCTGAAAGGCCTGAATCTTATTGGTTGCATATCAAAAACCAATAATAGACATGTAATTTTCAAACTGTCTATTTGACGGTCCCACCGAGCGTGCCAAAAACTGTTCTCTTAGAAATGTACCCTATGCAAAGTTATGAAAATTGAGCTTTCTAGAGAAACATGGGAACTTTTCCAGGTTGTGGGTCACCTAAAAAATGGAAAAGAACCTCCAGAGAAGGTCGACTTCCTTTGGTATCACCTAAACTACTGATCTTTGTAAAGGAAAAGGGTAGAAGGAGAATGATTAAAAATTAAAACTAATGAAAACATTATTTCTATGGTGATACACCTAAATGTAATAAGAGTTATGAACATTCAGACTGGCATACACTTGAATAATGATGACTGACATTGAACTGCACAACGTGTTACCATAAGTTTATGCATAAATATTTCATAAAAAGGTTGACTTGCATACGCTTTTAAGAAGGAAAGGTAACTTTCACAAATAAAAAGAGTCATATACAACTTTAAAACATAATTTACAACCTGCATAACCATACTTTTGCAGAAAAGGCATAATACATGAGACAAAGATACAGGGAAATAAAAAAGATCTCACAAATAACTTGATCAATCACCTGAAAAATACACGATGTTGCAAGAACAAGAAGGTAAAATGAGACAATCAATGGTATCCAAGATAAACGCTATATGTCATACTCCAAATGAGTTACAAAAGTTTGCTAATCTGAGAAAGGGTCCTGCAAAAGTCACTAACTTCTAAAAAAGCATAATCAGAACTCCCTTACAAAGAGGCAAAAAAGCCATATATACCAAAACTAAAAAGTGTTGGCCCCTGCCCTAAGGTTTACAAAAATGAGTCGGTTCCTGAACACGTCAGTCCTCAGATCTTTTGGACTAAATTTAATGTTGCATTCAATGTGCATCCCCCATGTCCATGTCGGTGAAGGATCGCCCTCAGGAGTAGCCCTTAGATTTTTTGAAACCATCGCATTAACTTCAGGCCTTCGTGTCCACCCTCGAGAGCTTCATTAGAGCTGCTTTGAACGTTCTGAAGTATGGCATTAATGTCGATCCACTTTTGCTAGCCGACATCCCAACTGTCATTGTGACTCACAACCTCTTCCCCTTCAGCTTTCTTCTTGTTCTAGATCTTCCTGCAAGTTGACCTCCTTCGAGAAGCAGCATCAGGTGCCCTCTAAAATGAATTCACATGCCTTGATCATCCATCGAACCAAAGTAGATCCATTTCGCTTATGCTTTGTTGATCTTCCTCACAAGAATAGTCAATCAGTCCAACTGCCACTGCTTCACCTTTAGCTTCCTCTGATTGGTTGAAAAAATACCACGTAAGATTTTCAGGCGGTCAAAAGTCATTCAAACATAATCGCATGTCGGTGAGACACTAGTTGTGTCTCCCCAATGCTTATAATGCTCCACATCAGCTATCGACATAACACACAACTGTTGGCGAGACTTCAGTGAAAAAAGTTACACCGATGTCCCAAAATTGTCACCTAGGCTATCGCTATCGGCCAGACCTCATAGCGAGTCCTCAAGAACCATATCGTTGTGCTCCTCCATTGGTAAAACATCTGCATTCGGCAAGACACCGTTCAATCAGTAGGAGGTCACAGCGGGTTCCCATCACTCACACCGAAGAGTTAAAACTATCGGTGAGACATCATAAGTCGGTAAGACATCATGGCAAACAAAAACCCCTTGGTCAGGAATCTTACCGATATCCATATACCCTTTCGGTGAGACTCCCATGTATCGGCAAGACATCATAGCGAACGACAGGATATTATAGCGAGAGTACCCTCCGTCGGCGATACCACCAGTCATCGGCAAGACATCACACCGAAGCCACAAACTTTCCCTGAGTGCAACTTCTTTCGGCGAGACTTCACCTGGTTGGTGAGACATCACCCCGAACTCAAAACACTACACCGAAGGCACAATCCTTCGGCGAGACTTCATCGGGTCAGCAAGACATCATGCCAAACTCACAACCTTTCGCCGAGACCTCCATCAGTCGGCAAGACGTTACACCGAGACCATTTTGTTTCAATGAGACTCCAGTGAGTCATCCAAACTTCTCCCCAATCTCAAAATATTACATCGAAGGCACAAACTTTCGCCGAGACCACCATTTGTTGACAGGACATCTCCCCGAGCGTAGATTCTTTCCCTGACGCTAACCTTGTGAACAAGGGTCGGCAAGACCTCTCAAGTGGGGAGATATATAAAAACTCATGGCGACCGAAATGTCTTGGCGACCTGGGTATTTCAATTGAATATAACACAACAGCTAGTCAGCAAGACATTCGGCTAGTCTCACTGACTTTCTTCTCTGAGGAGTTTTGTGCCAAATTTGATCAAGGCTTGCTTTCCAACAGAATTCCTTGTGAAATAGCATCAGATGTATGATTTAACACTGTGAAACAATGCCTCCATTAGTTATCAAATGCATTAGATGTATGACCTTCCCTATGAAAACCGAACACCTGCACGCTCGACTCAACCCTTATGGGAGCCACATTTAATCCACGTGCTGAATTTAAAACGTGATTTTCCTCTGTAGCTGCACAAGAAGCAAACACATTAGAAAATATGTAACCTTGATGCAAATGTTCCTCCATCTGGCCTTCATGAACACTTGAAAACATAGCCTCCCCTGCCTGATTGAGCTCGCAGGTGAAAATCGAGTAACAGTACAAATGGTCCAAGTAGTCCCATCAAATCTTGGTCGCCAACTGATGAGAAGAAGCATCACTCGAGCATTTTTCCACCAACCATAGACTTATTGTAGTCCTCTACACATCTACCTAACTAGTAAGATGGCCCTCCCTTCAACAAAGTGATTGGTTTAGTAACCTCATAATAATAATAGCCTTTCTTGAGCTTGGTGTTGTGTCCTACATATCTAGATCTACCATACAATGGCTACAACCTACGTATATGACATTCCCTTCCTAGTATGTAAACCTAGATCATAATGGATTGATAGTGTAAACAATGGCAACTTACACTACTTTGGCCAAAGTATTCATCACCCCCAATTTAGGATGGATGTCACACATTCACCCACCTTCCTAGCTTGAATTGGTTTTATGACCATTCATACTCTATATCTAGGTTACCCCCTTTGCCATGGATCAGAAAAATCCTAGGAATAACCCACTTAACATCTCATAATCAAAATGACTTTACTAATAAGTATCTTAAAATACATAGGTTATTCCCTTTCCTATGGATCAGGCAAACCCTAGGAATAACCTAATCAACCATACGGTATTCGTAATGTCACAACATCAAATTAATCTATTTCAAAAAGTATAATCTCAACCATAAATGTCTCCACTTAAGAGTATATCTCAACAATAAACAAATCTCACCAAAAGTATAAACTTCAACATTAAAAGACCTCAATCAAAGATATAAACAACAATCAAATGATCAATCAGTTCATGTAGGTTAATCCCAACCTATTTGCTTCAACCAAAGATCAAATAAACAATCCAACCAAATAGGTTATTCTCAACCTAGGGTTTTAATTGAAAGTGATGTAAAGATCAAGTGATCATACACAAATCACAAAACCTCTCTTTTCATATACCTAAAATATTCTCACATTTACAATATTCATTGTATTTGAATATAAAGTAGAGGACATTAACCTAAGAAGGGTTTGTACTTTTGCACCTTCAAGTCCTCTTCTCAATATGGCTTTGGGTTGCTAGAAAATATGTCCTCTTGAATTTTGTGAATAGGAATAGACCTTTAATCAAAATAACATAATAATATAATACATTTTATCAATCCCATTGTTGAATATTGATATAACCATCAAGTTTATACCCTAACCCTAGGGATAAGACTCTCTTCCTACTTTCAAGGAGATACAAGTAATCAATCAAGTAAAGACAAACTACGTATAGTATAAAGACATTACATTCATACAAACTCCCATATATAGGATAAATACACATCTATTTAAGTATAACCAATATGATATGTTTCTCCAACATAATAAACAACCAAGAAACATGCAAGCATGTACAAGCATCACAACACACCATTCCTTTCCAACATAGTAGACATAACTATTTAATCTTTCCAACATAAATAACAAAGGTATAGAAACTAGCATGCCTGTATAAAAGCTCCAATTGATTAAACTCCCTTCCTAGCTTTAATCCTCAAGCTTGCTTGATACTTCCTTCAAGATCAACTTGATTTCCCTCTTTTAACTTCTCACTAATTCTCTCAACAATCTTCAATACAAAAGAGCAATACAACTCTAAAACTCACAAGCTTTCAACTTACTAGCTCAGAAATCACAACATAATAGCATCAAGTTAATTAGATTGATTAAGTGTAGAATTTGGTAGAATGAGTACCTCTATTTATACTAAATTGTGAGCAACCAAAGGCTACAAACAAGTTAATATTTTTGCCACCTTTCTATCCTCGTGCAATGAATCATCAAACTAACTTACAAGTTTGTAACACATAACAATCCTCTCCATTTAAATGGTTGAGTTGACTTGTTATAAGGGACAACAAGACTCATTTACTAAGTCAAATGAACAATAGGCTCAATAGCAAGTTTCCTAAATCAAATTCCTTCTCATATTGCTACCAAATTTACTTTTGATTGATTCTCAAGGCTAAGATATTGCATTATCTAACTTATGCACAATATACATACTTCTTATGCATTCCATTCACTTCTATATTGGTGCCACACTTCAAAAGTTGGCACCCTAGAAAATAGCACTGGTTTGACTACTTCTTTCATTGCTAAAATCTACTTTTACTTACTTTGCAATGTATACACAACACCCTCATTTTATGTGTGGTTTAAAGACTTGGTTGACTTAGTCTATGCACAAATTTAAACTCATTACTATGCTCTCAATAAGCATTCGTTTAAGCTTCCACACACTCTTATGCATGTGACTTCAACTCTAACATTCTTATGTGTTGGCTTTGCTTGTGGTAACAACAATATATACAAATCATTCAATGCTTCAATATATATCCATTCACTCAAGATTATCAAATGTATCAATTTTCCAATTAGTAAATATATATATATATATATATATATATATGCATATTAATATATATGTATATATATGCTTACATTAATGTAATATATACATATACATATACATTAATATATATAATGCATATATATATCATTATTCCAATACCAAACTTAGACACATACTCCTCACATATTCATTAATCGATGTATATACTCAAATGTGCATACATATATATATGTATATGTCTCATTTATCCAATCGGTACTCCTATGCATGTATGGGTTATCGAGGACATGTGCATATATACATTTATGCAATCCTGGTATATACTTCTATGATCGATGACGTAGTATAGGTTAACTACACTTGATCCATGAGGATTCAAAGTGTATTTAAGCCACTATGCATCAGTCCCAATAAAATCATTCAATTTAAACAAAGATGAAGAAGCCATTAAACTAACAATTTAAAATATGAAAGCTTAACAAACATCTACTCTTTAAAGACATTGAAACTTATCCTATTGGGGGAGTGGTGTCACATTGATGTGGAATAACGACCCTTTCCCAATCCCTTGGATAATGAGCTTGTTTCAATTAGTTTTATTGAAGAAAACTAATGAAACTAATGAGATATGTGTTGTAAAACATGATTAAAGTTAGATTAATATAATAAAAGCTAAGATGATTGATATGAGTGTATGTAATCTATTCTAAATGTATGCAAGATTCGAAAGATTAAAACCCTGGTTTCAACATATTCTAAATGGATGTACCTAAGTTACGATGGAAGCCATTAATAGATGCTCTAAGCTATTATGCATGTAAATTAATCTAAAATTCCTTTAAAACATGAAACATGGATGCAAGATGATAGTGATTTTAACAACATAAGTTTACTATTAAAAGGTGGATCCCTATTCAGTAGATGCAAGGTCTATTTATAGAATAGGAAAAATGAAACTGATGGTTAAGATTGAAAGAATCAATCAATGGTCAAGATGGAAGGAAAATGGAGGCATGGATCATGGATTCCCATCAAGGGTTGAGGATGCATGATGATATTTAATCAAGGGCTTACATTCATCCAAACAAACACACTTTCAAAACTTGCACAAGAAGTTTGTTGAAAGTTTGTTACAAGGAAGAATATTCCTTTTTTCAAATGAGTGAAGAGGGAAATAATATTCCATGGGAAAATTCCCTTTTGGAGGAAAATTAACATTTAGTTAATTAAAACCAAATTTTAATGTGCAAAGGGGAAAGAATATTGCATTTTTTAGGAATGTGCAAAGGAGGAATATTCTCAAGGAATATTCCCTTGCAAGTGGGAGGATTAGATTTAATTAAATAATTTGATAATTTAAACAATGTTTCAATTATGCAAATTAGGGGAATTAAATGATTTAATGAAAAGGGGGATGTGATATGATATTTAATTAAATAGCTTAGGGTTATTTAATTAAATAAGAGGACTTAGGGATTAAATTAAATAGTTTTATTTATTCAATTTAACAGGATGAAAGGTTAGTGGAAGAGGGGGTGAATTAACCTAATCAAGTCAATTAGATTAATAGATGAAAATGATGCAATTAATTAAATAGCTAGGCTAATTTAATCAATTAAGCAAAAAGAGGATGGGTTTTAGGATGAAACAGTGTTAGTATATGAGATTCGAGTGTATGATATCATTCAAGACATTTTTAAGTGTCTACAACTTCATTACATAAAGAAGAACTTCAAGTCAACATAAAGACTTAATTACATAGCCCCAATTGCGAACATCCACAAAACAAGATCATAACCACTTCTAAATCATGTACAACAGGACTGAAGGTTACTTATTAATTCCCAATCTATCTTAATAAGCTAGACCAACTAGGAAGTGAGTGTGTGTATGCTCAATTAGACTTATTAAGGGTTACTAGACCAAGATCCTCTCCTGACCCCCTCTCGTACCTGAGGGCTTGACTCCTTCCTGCATCCAACTTAGTGCATCACAAAGGTAGTTAGTCATTCACATAAAACCCATTAGTATCATATATCATTTACATCATCCAAGCATTAAAGTAATCATATTGCAATACATATTCATTCATTGCATTTTCCATCAATATAAAACATAAGTTCATTCCTTCAGAAGCATTAACATCATAATACATATTTTAGTATTTCATTCTCCTATTGAACATATTAAAGTTCTAATAAACTTTTATGATCTTATTTACTTACAAGATAAAAATAACTCAGTAACTAAGAGATGGGGTGTAACAATATATATATATATATATAACAAACTGGAAATATACTCTTTCTAAGAAAAAAATGGAATAAATCATTTAAATTAACACAAATGAGAATTAACTCTCTACTCTTCTATCCATTTCAGAATGAAATAAAGATTAATTAAATTCTTGCCTTGGTTGGTAAAAATCAGGCATTTCTTTCTATATTTTAGCATATAAAATTCATCATAATAAAGTAATTATTCTTTCATCTTTCAACATTGAAATTCCCAGATTTAAACTACAAAATTATTTAGGAAAAATAAGTATAGATGCATGCTTGTAAAACTCTTTGTTTTGCACTTTTAGAGATTCCAATGCATAGTAATATTGATAAACCCAATTGGTCTAGGAACTTCAACTTGCTATTAATTGAAATCTAATATGCTTATGTATTTCTCCAATGAATTTCAAAATGAATCTCTCTGCTCAAAGCTTGAGAGAGATTTGCTAAATATTTTGCAGATATATGGTATGACAGTTTGCAATAAACTATCTATTCCTCATAGACCTGCATTATTCAATCTATAAATTGCTTACAATATTCAAATACTAACCAAATAAATATAACTAAAGTCAAACTCATGCCATCACTATGTGAGTATAATGCATATGAACTACCAAAACATAGTTCAAGCACTCTCTCCTTCTTTCCTCTACCATCGAAGCTCCTCCTAAAACATAAACATGAATAATAACAAAATGATACCTCCTTTCCTTTAGCTCACGATTTACTTCCTTAACTGTTGGTATTAATTCTAATAAAAATTTCCTACTTAGTTGCCACCTTTTCTCATTAACTCAACATGCTAAAAATAGAAACTGTGGCTCCCATAATGGATCGGCCAGTAGTCACATTATGCCCCTTTTCTACAAGCTAATCAATGGCAGATAGATATGCAAGAATATAGCCTATAAGAAGGCTCTTAACCTCTACGTGAGGTTGTTAAAGTTTTAAACCGATAAACTTCCATAACATACATTTATTGGCATGCTGATTTGCCTTTAATATACAATTAATATATATATATCTTTTCATATGTATATATATAAGTTTGATTATATATCCAAATATATCATATATAATTATATCACATTATTTTTATTGAAATAGACTAGGCCAAGACTCAAAAAGGCTTAACCTAACCTTACAACTCAACTCAAACTTAGGAAAAATACAAAGACTGACTCAATGATAGGACTAGGGTACTTACTTGATCTGGTTACTTAGCCCTACGTGAGTGCATTCTCACTCATTTGGTATAAACCTATTTATTTTTTCCAAGTCTATACTCCTCTCTTTGGTGATACTCTCCCTCTCCCTCTAGAGGGTAAGAATCCGATCCTACATTTCACTTAGAAATCGAATCAAATAGTTAGCCTGTTATTAATCACAACATCTTCATAATCTTGATTCGATAACAATAATCATTAAAATTGAAACACATTGCATTGCATTTAATTTCATCAAAATTTCAAATAACATATAGTCATCAATAGATACCAAAACACATTTTAACATAAAAAGTTTAAAGTAATTTATAAAACAAAATTGGGGTATAACAATAATATACACAAGTTGGAATGACAAGATATAGCGCAAAATGATGAATGTTAGGTAAGTATATGGGCATAAGTTGAAAATGAAAGGAAAAGGAGAGCTTTGTTGCGATGTTCGATGGTAGAAAACTACCCTTAAAGACCTCTCACACAGGCCTAGGGCATTTGTTCACTTTCAAACCTCTTTTCACATGCCCTATAAACAATTTTGAGGAAAGTTGTAGCAGTTGAGATTTGAATGAACATTATTAACTCCTGCCCAAGCAAATGATGAGTATTTTGAAGATATCTAAAGGAAGTTTGAGAAAATATAGAGGAGGTTGGCCAGTTTGACTGGTCATCCTCATCCCCAAGCATCTAGGAGTAATATGAGTTGGAAGAGGTCAAAGCATCATTAGGGGAAATTTTCAAGGAGAAAAAGAAGGATCTAACTCATTTGGGCATCCAAAGAGGTTTGACCTATCTAATACATGTTATTTTTTCCTAAAAATATGTTTCTAGATGTTAGGATAAAGGTTCAAGTCAATATAAGACCCTTGAACATGTTTTAGAAGCAATTTTTACAATTTTGTACAAGATTTGTAGCTTTTTTAGAGTTTTTTTCCAAAATATTATTATTTGTAACTCAAAATCAGTCACTCTATGACTACAAAATTATTGTAACACTATCATTTTCTTGAAATTCAAGAACATTTTAGGCTTATTATACTATACACACCTTTTCATCAATAAAAGATAAGTTTTTCCTTCAAAAAATTGTTTTGTTATGTATAAATTGAATGATTGATGTGGCATTTGTGATTTTAAACATGGAATCCTTATGCTATGTCTCATTTTCAATACTTTCAAACAAGAATGATACACGTGTTGTGTAGGTCATAGGTTGTGTTGTTGGTTTAACAAGGTGTTAGTTGTGTCAAACATATCATTTCCTTCTAAAACCATGAACATACCAAACCTTCCTATGAAATATTGATGCATGAATATTTCAAAACTTTGAGTTGTGCTAAGAAATAGTCTAATTTTTGAATAAATTGTGTGTGAAACAACATCATAGGTCTTAGTATTAATTTGGTGCATCACCTCATTAGGATTTAGTTTTCATTTTACATCATTCCCCTTCCTTTTCCTCGACAAGAAACAACATAGGTTTTATTAGATGAGTACCAAGGGAACCAACCCTCTATGGAGGTTTACTTCAACTCACCAAAGCCCACACTTTGAGAAGTCATCCCATGTTTCACTGGATTGTTGAGTAAAACACTTGGCAATGGTACAAATCCAAGTGACAATATAACCAATTAGATAAAACACCCCATCATACCAACACCCCCCTTAAGTGAAAATTAGGGAGAATTCACAAGATACATGTTAGGAAAATGAGAAGAATACTATTGGAATAATATAACAATCTCTAGCCCAATAATAGATTGGTCGAGATACAAAGCTTAGACCACACCCTATGAAAATATGTGATTGTCTAAAATATTAAATTATGTAGTATGCCAAGTAATTTTTTTGGAAAAGTAATTTTTAAATTTGAAAAATATATCAAAATAGAATTTCACCAATCTTGCATGATACATCAAAATATGTTATCTAGGAAACACTAAAATTGTATTGTTTTATTCCAAATTTTGGAATTTCAAAACACATCATCAAATTAAATATAAGGAATCTAATGGATTTTTATTAAATTCATTTAAAAAAATAACATGCCCAAAAGATTGAAACAACAACAATAACAAACAACTGTGACATCAACCATTACACTAGCAAAATCACCCTGCAAAACACTACCAAATTACACTAAAGAACTTGAAAACTCTTGCAAATTACATTTTTGATATAAATTTGATTCTTAAATTTAAGAGGACTATCATAATAGTCAAATTATTATCAACAACAACAAAATATGAATTAAAACACATACTACAATCTTTTACATAAATCAAGTGCATAAAATAATGATTATTTCAACAATATATTGTCAGATTTCACCCAAAATCACCAAGTGAAAATACAACACGGAGGACCGATCCTTGATTTTGGAAACCATAGGAATACTCCTTACAATAGCTACAATGCTTCTAGAACACAACACTAAAAAATATATCAAAAAAGGCAAACATACCAACTAGGTATCTCACTCACAACATTGCCAAGCAATACCCAATTGGTGAGACAATTTCTTCAGCACCTGGGAATGATGAAAAGACATGATATTTTACACAAAACCACTCCACACAACAATAAAAGCACCTACAAAAATTGAGAATAAACAATGCTCCAACACACACACCACCTTTAGTTGAACTGTGATAGCTTGTGAAGATCATTTGCACTCCTTCAATGAGAATGACCTTTTGAATCAATTTTTTTCATCCTCTGACTCCTAAAACCCATGGGGTTTCATCCACAAGCCACAACCCCTTAATATTACAAAATTGGAAGTTCATACAATGCAAATTTGAGAAGTAAAAATGGAAAAATATCTTGAAATGTGACTTTACCTAGAAAAAAGAGGAAAAAATTCAAATGCACCTCTCTTGGAAAAATTAAAAAAAATATATTTTCATAATTTTCCCTCTAGAGAAGCTCACCATTTTGTTCATTGCAAGATTCTTTACCAAAATTAAATAACTCCCCACGTACAAGCTATCATAAAAACCACCAAAAGGATCTGGTAATAATTGATTACCACCTAAATTGGGAGGTTAAAAGCCTCCTCATAATAAATACCCCACCCCCTTCCTTGGGAAAATACTCCAAATTATTAATATTAAAACACTTTTTAATCCCTTTTATCAAATAAAATATATAATAAATGATTGTGGTCTAAATAATCAATTTTTAAATATGATTATTTCCCAATTTTCACACCTTATTTGAAGGAAAATATTTGGAATGGAATAATATATCTTCCATAATAAATTAATTAAAAAGGGGACATGACAAATTAAATTTCCTTAATACGAAAAATTCATAGAGATATTCATGTTCTTTGTCATGCTTAAATCAACCACTTAACATGATTTATAAAGTTCTAACATAGATGAAAATAAATAGATAAATAAATGAAAAATATTTCACCATAAATAGTAGAAACAAGAATGACACAAAAAATTACAATACAAGAAGATCATCTTACAACACATGATTTATGTGGAGAAACCCTTTGTGGAAAAAACTCCACCAAGCAGAGAGGCCAAGCATGTATTATCTTTAAATATATGAGATTACAATACATTCACTTTCATCACTCCTTTTGTGTCTTCAATCCAACAACACTTTGTTATCTACAAATAATGATACAATACTACTATCCAAAGGTTCTAATTTATAGGAAATTTGGTGTGGGAATACCACTGTGGTATCTCAAAACAAGAGGTGTATACCGCCTTCAAAACCATATGCACCCTTTTAGTGGTTCACTTGTAAATATAGTAAAAAATAATAAATAATCACATGGTCTTCACATGGGCGCCCAATCCATAGCCAGTCAAAATTGGTCAACTCTGAGTGCTCCATTACTCTCAACAACTCTAACAGCTAGCAGTATTCAAATAACATGCAATTACATGTAGGTCAACATACAAGTCCACGTGGTTAAAGAATATTTACCATTGTATATTATCCTTGTCATTGTTGACCTTTCCCATCTTGTACAAGTGTAATTACAACATGTCATAAATAAATAATTACAAAATATTTATCCTACATGTCCTTAGGTGTCCAAGTACACCATCCAAGGAATGTGGAGATACATGAAAATGACTTAGGATTGAAGGGTAAATGTTATCTTATCCTAACAATACAAAGATGCAAAGATGCAAGGACGGGTCCTAGTTACTAGGCCATGTTAGGTACCCATGTAAATATACAATATCTCACAAAAAGAGAAAATGAGAAAGCCTAGTGGGAAAAAACTCCTTGCCAAAATAGAGAAATTACAAAATTATCTCAAGATAAATAAGAAAAAAAACCCCATGTAAGGAAAAATTTTCCCCATAAGAGAGAAAAAGAAGAGAGACCATGCAACCCCCCTCAAGGTAGAGTCTCTTGCAATGATGGTAGATCTTTGACAAAGAATATTAAAGATGATCCAATCCTATCAAACAACATTCCTCCTCTTAAGAAGAAATAAAACCAAGAATATATGCAAGATTTATTCCTATTCTTGAAAGGAAGGAGAGGGAAGAAAGATCAAGATGTGTGATGTATTTAAAATTTGCTCAAGTGTCCCTATGTCAATGTCAAAATTTTCCATAGTTTAATTACATGTTTCATGCCACACTAATAAAACTGAAAATCTAGAATCTAGTAGAGAATGATGTAGAACACATTCCAGAGATCAAGACGAGTCCTTCATATTTTTCTCAAAAAAAATCATGCCAATGCCAAAATATGACAAAGGATGAGGAAGATAATGAAAGAGAGGGTTTAAATTCTCTTGCACAACATCTAAAGAAGATGACACAACCCCATAAGAAGTAACATTGAAGATAATATGAATATCCTCAATAGTGTTCTCCAAGTCTACAAGATAACACTCACAAAATTAACTTACAATTTCTATCAAGTACTTATCCCAAATACTTATATGTAGAAGACAACGTATGTCATGTTGCACAATATCATAAGAATCCATGGATGCAACAATACTAGTCTCATCAAAAGCAACAATAGATGGAGGAGATGAAATGGCAGCACATGTCTCTAGAACCTTAGTAGATGAAAGAGCACCAAAATTCAAATGACCATATTGAATCTCCTTAAAAGTCTCCACACTAGATGCCTAAGTGTGTACACTAGCCAAAGGAATAATAAAAGAAAAAATTGAGAAGGTATGCCCTCAAGATTTATGATTAGCCTCCACAACTATAACTATATCTTTGTTCTAAAAATCTTTTTTGATGACAAAATCTGATGTGAACTCAACACTCTTGCTTGCTCCACCATGTGTGATCTAATAGATAGAAATGATACTGGTTAACAATGAAGGCACACAACGAACATCATTAAATGACCTATCATCCATGTCAATAGATCCCTTCCCACAAACACACATACACATGTTGATAGTCATCAAAACATGTGGCGATGAATAAGACTCAAATAAAGAGAATGTACTCTATGATGAAGCCATATGATGAGAAACTCCAAATTCAAGAATCCACCTCTTTGACTTAGAATCTATAATTGCAAATGTGCTTGCCCCTTTTATTTCTTTAACTTTGATGAAGGAGAAGAATACGAGCTCGTTGACATTGTTGAAGGTAAATTGACTTGATTTTTTATAAGATGCTACAACTCATCAATCTCTTTTAAATAATATTGATGTTCATCATGCCTTGATTTCTTGTAATATGCATACTTGGGCTTCTCCCCTTCTCAGAAGATTCCCATTAAGAGGAAGAGGATTCAAAATCTTTGTATAACATTTTATTTTTCTTATATTACTTCTTTTCAAGATTCCTTGATTATTTTTGTACGTTAAGCTCATTAGACATTGATGCTTTTGGTTTAGAAGACTTGATGAGTCCCATTTGCATTAACTTCACTTCCTCTTAAATTAAAATATTTGTAAAGGCATCAAAGTTAGGCTCAACATAAGCAACTCCCATAGAAATTTAATGGGTATGAAATCCAAAAAGAAATCCCAAATGCTTAGGACCACACTTTGACAACAAATTTAGAATCAATTGTAAATCCTTCTTAATAATATTGTAATCCTTTAGTCATTTTCTTACGATTGAGTTAGCCGCACTCGTTGAGGAAGGAAGGTCAATCCAAGCAATCCCCAGTCCTCAGTTTGGGCTTGATCTTCATCCTATATACCATGTGTGTATGGTGGCGCAATGTGATACGTGAATCCACATTGGAGGGACATCACACCAAAGTTGTACAATTCAGACTTCGATATGGTTTTATTCCATTCATCGTATCAGAGGTCATGTCCCCCTTTGCTTTCTTCCGGGATTTTTTCCATTCCCCTTTGGCACTTGCAGTAGAAATTGGAGGTATCTGGCCCCCAAAAGGGATTGGGGTTATGAATCCCTGTAATCTTGGAGATATAGTCTTGGTTGTGGTCAAAACCTTTAGGTTGAAGATTCAACAAATCATTATTAATTTGATATCACCTAATCTTGTCAATTTTACCATACAATTTTTCAAAAGTATCCCAAACTCTTTAGGTGTTTTGCATTAATGAATATGAAATTGTAAATCAAAAGAGACTAATGAAAAATGTATCCAAGCATTTTCTCATGATTGATCTCCCATTTTTCCTTTGCACTAGCATTAGTAAGTTTAATAATAGATTCTCTTAGATATCCTAGGTAAGCTTTTCCCATTAGATAGTTTGATACTGATTTTCTCCATGAAGCATAATTATATGGAGTTAGGAGTTTAATTTGAGTTTTCCTAGTTAAAAGAACACATAAAAAAGAAAAAAAAGTAATAAACCACCACAATATTATCCCCTAAATTACTCAATCAAGGATCCTCCCAACAATATATGATCCTGACACTTTATAGAGTGCAATTGAAAGTGCCACTTAACAAAAAACTTGATCTTAGTGCATAGAAATGGAAAATGTGTCCATATAATTAAAGAATATTTTTTTTAACAAAATGAGGTCAATCATATCACACCAATACTAAGTACATGAAAAATTATATGCTTTAAAAAATTGCACCAAAAAATGTTACCATATGAGCCCAAATGGAGCCCTAGAAGCTCCTAAATGAGAACTACTTAGCAACACTTGTGATAATCTACAATTTTTGGGAAAACTAAACACCAAAATAAAAACCATATACACCTCTTTGAAGCTCACAAGTTTTTTCTCCATATTAAAAAATGCTCACAAAAAGGAGCTTGAATGATAAAGAATGGAGCCTACAAAGTTTAAGTACCAAAACCAAAATGCAAATGGAGAGGGGCATGCTGGGAGGCAAGGAGCTGCTGATGTTAGCACACGGTAATTGCTAGAATATGCTCCCTATTGTTATAATATTTTTTCATCATAAAACCAACATTATTTGCCGAAGAAATTGCTTGGAAAGGAAATAACTACCTATTCACATGTCCAAAAACCTCTTAGATGGCCAAAGGTGGTTTCATGGCCATATTGGCTACTTTTTATCATAATCTTCCATGGAATATGCCTTCATTGATGGGCTTAAACATTTGGCCTATGTGGTGGGACTACAATGGAGCCATGGTAATGGAGAGTGTCACATGGTTTCATGTCGGGCCTTGGTGTACCTTATTGTGGGCTACAGGTTTGTTGTACCTTTAAGGTACATAGAGTTATTATGCTTTTTAATAAAATCTAAAAAAATGACATAAAAAACATATTTTAAAATTATTTTTTTGTTGATTATACATGTTCCTATGCAAATGGTGATGCAATCATCTATATGATTGTATGGATAGCTGTACACTCGAGGGGGTTGAAAAATTCCCTAAGGGCTTAAGGAAAAATGGTCCAAATTTGATGATTTGATAATCGATCCTTAGGTTCTTGGGCTTTCTAGATGTGACGATAGGGTCAAATTTTACCCAAAATGATCTAAATTTGCAAGTACTTTTAGATCTAGCAACCACCTCCCAACTTCAAACTCTTGTAGATCTAGCCTCACATGCCTAATTTAGAAAAATCAAAAGGATAAACTAATTTCATGGACACCCTGAACTCAATGGTAAGCTCACATTTACATCAATGTGTTCCAAATGAACATGCAATACAAAGCCACAAAGAGGAACCCCCCAAATCTAGTATTTCTTTCTTGTTTTTCTAATTATTTAGGTCATCATATGATGCAAGAGAAGAACATACTAACATTTTAAAGATCCACCAAGATTTGTAACCTCTATCTCTCAATAAAGATTAATAAGAAGCAATACCACAATATTGGATACTATGTAAGAGTTGGTATAGAATGCTCTATACCATATAAGATTTGGTTGAAGATGTAGCCAACCAAGATCTAGAAGCTTCAAAGCAAGCATGCGAGAGATCAAATATGAGAGAGTAATGCTATTTTATTAAAGGATGCAAATGCACAATGAGAATGGATTAATAATACAAAGAGAGCCCCTTGGTTATATAAACCAAGGTAAGACATAGGATTTCATAATACTATGACATGTGTCTTAATCTTATGGATTAAGACATAAAGTGATAACTATCCTATGTTTACCCTAAGTAAACTTAAGTAACTGGTGTAAGTAATACCTAGGTGATGAATCAGTTAAGTAAAACACCTCATTCACACCAACACAACACAATGTAGAAAGATGTTTTAATTTGGTTGTTATGAGTGCGTTGATGTGATAAGAAGTTGAAAAAAATGTAGAAAAATGCCTCTCTAGTTGGGAAATTAGAGCTTATAAGTTTCAAACACAAAGGATGCAATGAATGAAATCAACCTAGAATACCTTATTCAAGATATTGTCGAAGAATACACCTTTAAACCCTAAGCATAAACTACACTCTATACATACAAATGAGAAAATGAATGAAATTTTAAAACATTGAGTCTAACTTATTAATCAAAGAATATTAAGGAAAAGGTACTTGAGTAAAGGGATGACCGAAACTATAGCTTTGAAAGGTAATTCATTATAAAGGATAAAGGAGTCAAGGTTCACGTTAAAGGTATCTCAATAAGATAAAGTCTACAAATTTGAAAAGGAAAGGGAGAGAGTAAATGGTTGAGGGAAAGGGATGACAATAAGAAAGACTTTATAATCATAGTAGGAAAAGAGAATGAAGGTGGGGAACGAATGAAATTTATGCCTAGATAGGAAAGTCTAATCTCTCAACAAGGACAAAGGAAAAGGAAGAGTTAGAAGGAAAGGCATGCCAAGAATGGAAACTCTAAAACTTTGACATAGGCATAGTCCTTAAAAATTTAAACAATAAAACATATTAAATTTTTTTAGGGTCTTTGTAACTTTGAACATATGGGTAAGCACATGGGTGATAGAAAAGGGAAACACTTAAGAAATTTGATCAAGGGAGAGCCATTTCAATTTTTCTTTGATTAGTTATAATTGATAGGCTAAACAAGGCTAGATGCACAAAGGGTATAGGATTCAAGTGAATTTGGACACAATTAGGTGGGGTACTAGGGTTGGAGTTTTAGCAAATTGAAATATGTATATGCAATAAATTAGGCCTTGATGTAGGGGTAATTTAAATTTCCAAAGCATATTATGGATAGATTGTCTAAGGGAGCTTAAAAGGAAAAGAGTAAATCTTATTTTTTTCCTACGATGAAGATTATTGAGCATGTGAAAATGTTAATAATGTACTAGTTTGTACTTACTCTTGGGAGAAAAATACTTGATGAGGATATTAGCCACTCCTACCCAAGGATTAGGAAGGTCATCTTTTTTGAATTTCCTCTTTTTAAGAAATGCCTCCATGTGTTAGTGGTCTTTGGATTTTACCATGTTTTGTAACTTAATTCATTCTATTTTCAACCTTGTAGCAAGATCAACGAGTTCCTCTAAAATATTAAATGAGATTCCTCTAACATGAAATAATTCCATTTTTCACGATCTAGAAAAATCATTCAAAATCATTGGATCATTACCATTGATGGATTCCATGAAAAAAGTGAGACCTCCTCTCCTAAGAATATTCTAGCTAGTGGCATTATTTCTAACATTTTCACAAGAGGAGGGATCAATTCTAAGGCCATCTCTACCCATAACACCAGTTCTTCTTAAAACCTTGTAAAGCTTGGTGTTAGGCCACAAATTAGAGTTGAGGTTAATGCAGAGAAAATTCTTGTTATCAATGTGAAAGGACCAATCAAAAATAATAATATCCCCTTCCATAAGGATATCTAATATGGAGTGATTTTAAGTACTTGTATTTTAACTAACTCATGACATGTTAGTCCTTGACAAGGAAAATCAACAACTAGAGATTAAGGGATATTATTAGATTCAGTAGAAATTTTCATTTTATAGGGGTAAGTTGGAGGAACAATGGAAGAGTAAGGGATAACATAAGGATCAAGATAGGTATGGGGGGAATAATGAAGATGAGGACATAATGGGTTGAAAGTAAATAAGAGCAAAAGCACTAGGTAAGGACAACTAAATTTGTTGGTAAGAAACAATGAAGGGAGTTGTAGCATGCGGGGTTGGTTAAATAAGAAAAAGGGATAGTAGAAGAAGAGGAGATGAGAAGACAGTGGATGGACATGCCTAAGATTAGGGAGGTCGAGATTCATTTAAACTATATACTCAATACCCTTATGAGTGCCAATACAATAACGGTGGTCAGAAAAGGTATGAAGAGTGTCTACAAGGGAGGAAGGGTTGGTCCCATTATCAAGTTTTTCTACATCATCTTGTGAAGATAGAGTCTTCAATCAATGTCACAATGTTTTTATTTTATTTGTTTAAAATGTGTGTCAAGATTGAAGTTATTGGTATTATTAATATATTGGGAGTTGCTTATGTACCCTAAACTTGAGGGTTTTCACTATGATCCTTACTAGAGAAGCTTAGGACTATGCTTTAGAGGGATGTGAAGTAGGAGGTTGGATACACCATAAAGAACACTCACAAAGGTTTGGGCAAGAAGGAAGGAATTGAAAAATTTGGTTTTCTTTTGTTGTTATTTGATAGTGCGTGAAAGCTAGTAGTAAAATTTAATATATTATTTACTAATAACAACAAAAAAGGAAATCGACAAGATTTTTTTTTTGTGAACGATCCTAAAGTGATTTAAGACATTGGCTTGACCAAAATGAAAAGTTAAAATAGAAGACTAAATGTAAAATTATGAAATATTTAAGGTGTTTTCCAAACAACTAGTGTTTGTTTTCTTAAAATATAGTTTAAAACATAATGAAATGTTTAAAGTAACTTTTATATTCTAAAATAAGAACCATAGAAGAGGTTGTTTATAAAAAGGAAATACAAAAATAAATTGAAGGGTGGAAGACACATGTTTGATTTGATGGTTGAAGATAATTTTGGTAGATGACGGAGCTCAAGAGGAGGGACTTTGGTTTGGTTCTTGTCTTTTCTAATTACGCTAGGATTATAGGTGTCATCACATATGATCAAAATGATGTAATTTGTAACTATGATAATAATCTCTACAACTTTGATAATATCCTCTAAAAATCATGTAATGATGTACTTGTGCTCAATTTATTTTTTGGGATAAGATAGTTCTTATGCATACTTGGGGATTTTCCTTAGTCAAATCTCTAAATTTGTTTTAATAAGAGAATCAAGGTTTCTTTGGAATTTTGTGTAGATTGAGTTTTAGGTGTTTGTGCAATTATAATAATAGAGGTTTTGTTATGTATGTGTCTATTGTGTGTGCGATTTCTATTGTCACTATGAGCTTGTATGACACCTACCATGCTTATTAGGTGCCTATGCATTCATTTCTTTAATTCCTTCAAGAATTAAGATCAAATTTGGTTGTTAATGTCTATTTGGATGTGGATTACTCTATATGCAAAATGCTTTGGAAAATAAGGAGTTGAAATAATAAATGTTTGTTTTTGAATATTGATGATTCAACCCTACATAGGTTTTTTTAGAGGGTAAAATAATGGCCATGGTAGAAAGGCAGGGATTAAAAAAGGGACAAGTTTTCAAGTGTGAAAGAGGTTAGTTGTGGTGTATAATGTGTATATTCAGAGATACTTGGCATGCCAAGTTGCTAAAATAAGATATATTCATGCTTAATAAACAATGGTGCTTAAAATGAGTGCCAAATGTGAGGAAAAAGTGAAAAAAAAAATTTATAATAAAAAATAAACTTCCCTTAGGGATCATTTAGGTTAATCCAATAAGATGAATATACATATGCATAAATCAATATATACTAAATGGTGATAATTGAGACTAATAATATGACAATTTACAACGTCTAATTTAGGAAAGTAAAGATCATGGATAAGAGTACTTAGCTTTGTGTCTAAAGAGTGACTGCCCTTTGTTGAAGATCTTAAAATATGCTCTATGTTTGCCTCGAAAATGTGATCTCATTATCAATAAAATGCCTTGGGTTTTCCATTAGATCTCTACACTATTTAGGGTCAAGTTTGATTGTCTAGGTTAGATTTAAAATTATAGGCTTGTCATTTGTATCTAGACTTGACCAAGAGGATGTCCACTTCTCTTATGTGATTCACATGATTGACCTTCATTTCTTTTGCTTCTTTTTGATATTTGAAGACTCATTACATTTATAAATACCTTGGTAGGGTTGTTATGTCATTAGGTCACACATTCTCCTATACCAACCCACAAAAATGTGTAAATCAAAACAACACACTTTAGACATGTATATGCCCATATAATATTTGTGCAAATATATATTTCTTTTAGTGCATCAAATTGAAGTGTTTCTTTCCTTAAATGCAAATTTTATAATGCTTCAATTTTTTGATGATTGGTAGATGTGTAAATAAATGCATTGAATGCCTTTATGTACTAGCACATAGCACCAATTTTTGTGAAGCCTATACTTAGCCGACTTAAGGTGAAAAAATAAAGGGGCCTTGTCATTAAAATTAGAATTCAAAATTTGAAAGGTCAAGGGTTAAATTTGAGACCATGAGGTTGACCTTATGACCATGAAATGACCTAGGGTGGACTAAATAGTTGGTTCAAGGTGAATAACAACCATAATGTGGTGGGTGTATGAATACACATGATATACATGTGAATAAGGCAACTATATAGGAATGTGTGTGTAAAGATAGAAAAAAAAGTAAGTGGACATATAAGTGTGATAAATATGTGAATACATATGTATATGAATAAGTAAAAAGATTAGACAAATGAATCCAACTTCTCACAAGATGATACTCTTTATCATCATGTACATATATAAAAGCATTCTCTTAAAATAAATAAAAAATAACATAAATATCAAAACATCCCTATATACAAATTAAAAAACAATTTTCTAATATCCTGAAATAGAGAAACATTAGATATTTAATAGCGAGGAAAAGTCGCATCTTAAAGGGTCCGCACAAATTGTGGAGTCAAATCTGCAGAGGACTTTGGTATAGAGTGGACCCTGGTTATTGGAAAACTAAGGGAAGCTAGGTGTTTAGCATGGACTAAAGGAATTATGTTATAATTTTGGAAACGTGGGTTGAGTGTACGATTGGAGCCAGTTGAAGAGAACAAAAACAGTGCTGCCCAATTCTATTGGCGAGGGAGAAGAAAGAGGTGGCGTGGGTAATGGGAATGAGAATGGGTATCGGTATCGGTATCGGTATCGGTATTGGGGCCTCCCAATGAAGGAAAAGGGGAAGCGAGACCACACGCACAGGGAAGGGCAGGGAAGGGAGGAGGAAGAAGTTTGATAGAAAGAGAAAATGGTGAACTCTAAAAATGATGAATATTCGTCGTCCTCGTCAATATCTTCGGACAGTAGTGGCTCTACCTCTTCCTCATCCTCATCATCCTCATCCTCATCTTCATCTGAGATGGAGGAGCCATGTGTTGGTGTTGGGGTTCCTCTTGCAGTCCCAGCGAAGATGGCGAAGGAGGAGGAGGAGGATCGTCCCACCGTCGAGGAATCATCGCCCGCCCTTCTCTTTCACTTTGATCCCGCCCAAAGTAAGCTGCTCTCGGGCTTTTTCTTCTTCTTTTTGTTTTTCCGGCCTTTTCTTCTTCTTCTTGTTTCTCCGGCATTTTATTCTTCTTCATGTTTTTCCAATTCTGTCAAATGTTATTTCGATTAGTTTAGGTGCTGCAAGCTGTTGCAGAAGGGTCGATCTCAATAAGAATAGATTGAAGACTTGACACTTGACACTATAAACAAGATTGTGGCAGAGAAACTTCTTACTGCATTAGTTTTGTGATCGGGGTTTTCGCCATGGATTTTCGTTTAGGAATTATGAAGGTTTTGATTATGAATTTAAACCTACACAGAGATTGCAGATTGGAATTGTTTGTATTTCTAATTAGGTAAGCATTGCAGATTCTAGGCTGTTGTAATTGCCCTAACATGCATAGGTGCAACGCTGGTACCGATCACATAATATGAGCATAAGTCCTTTGCATAAATTTAATTAGCTGTACAGCATTTTTGGAGCTTGGTTCTATGATTGCTTGGATAAGGAATATAATGGAAGGAGTGGCCTCAGATTGCAGATTATGGTTTGAAGTCATCTCATTCCATGAATATACCATTATAAACAAGTTTGAGACAATATAGACGCATGAGTTAGATATTTATATTTGTTTTCAACCAAGTACAAGACAGATTTTCCACATATCATATGGAAGGATCCATGTAACTTAAGTTAATCTCAGTGCTTCCAAAATAAACAATAGCCATGGGAGAGAGGCTTGATAATGAACTATGCAATGACAAGTAAGGATAATATTGTTCAGAAACGATGTACGAGTGACTTGATTGAACTCTATAGTAAGACTTAAGGGTTTCTTTAAAGTTCTTGCTTTCAATGTCTCATGTCCATTCCAAGTCATGCTATTGCTCTTCGTAAAACGAAGTGGAAGCTCTACATATTGCAGGGGCATGTTGACAGGAGAAGTTGATACGAAGAGGTGCAAGTGTTGATTCTGAACCTTGTTTTTATTTCTTGTTTTGTGGGGTTTCCTTTTTTTTTTTTCTAAAATGAAAAATATAACCATATGGCTAAAACACAACATAATAAATATTCTTAAGTTTTCATGGTATGAATGGGACAGTGATTGTGCCATAGCTTGTTTATAGTCAGCTCAGAGCTGTCTTAGAAAACTGGCAATGTTCACAATAAAGAGCCTGTAAAAGCTTGCAAATTGATTAACTTATGACTTTTCTTAGTATTTCCTTTAAACGAATTTGCTCTTCATAGTTTAAATGCTTATGTGATTTGGTTATATTCTTAGAACTTTGATTTTTTAGTAGTCTTATATAGTTTGTTGAAGCATTGGTTGACAGCATCACTTCGTGACAATATAGATTTAGCAGGAAGATAAAAAATTGTCTCATGACAATCGGACAATTATGAGAATATCTATGGGATTATCTTAAGGGCATGTTTGTTGCCATATGCTATACAACATATGTTCCTAAGGGAAATAACTTTGCACTTAAGTATCTGTAAAGATAAAGAACACCTAAATAATATTTTGCTACGATTATAATCTTCGTCCAATTTTGCTTAGTGGGGTGCTCAACGTCCATTCCAATTTGCCCGCTGTAAACTTTTTCTTGTTGGGCACCTCTAAACAATAACCAAACAATACTCCATTTATAAGCTACTTTTTATTTTATTCGTTCCAGATACATCCCAAAAAATTAATTTACTTTCTAATAGCACCTTCATTCTCAACCAAAAAGCTTGATAGTGACAATAAAATTGATTTAATAAGAGCATGCCTACCAGTATAGTGTTTTACTAGATCTGCCTATTCTAGTTTATTTCTTCTCTAATTAGAACCAGTCATCACATTCTTTTTAATTGTTAAATGCACTGGAATATGCAAGCATTTCAACAGCTCACTTGAATATCCAATCCTGCACTTAAAATCTCAGCTTACCTCTGTAAGTCACTAATTCAACATTATTCGAATAAATTGATTATTTGGATTAAAAAACTTTAGTAAAACTAGTCACCACTTTATTTTAATTGTTAAATGCACTGGAATATGCAAGCATTTCAACAGCTCACTTGAATCGCAATCCTGGACTTAAAGTTCTCAGCTTACTTCTATTGATTCACTAATTCAACATTATTAAAATAAATTCACTATTTGGGTTCTACTAATTCTGACTTGATAACTTTGACAATATGCTTTCAAACTCTTTTTAAAGAGTCTAATCGCATCTATCTAGGTTAGTCCAATGTGGATGAGCAGTAAACAAACTACATATGTATATTGATCCCAATACAAATTTTCAGAATATTATTCTTGAACCTTGCCTGAGCGATACAAGTTTTCAGAATGTTATTCACCAGCCTTTCCTGATTGATGTATCTTTTCAGAAAATTATTATAATAGTAAATAAACTAGCTGAAAATGAGTACCCTTTGCTAATGCTCCTAGAGGTTTTAAAGACAGGAGCTGTCTGTTGATTCAAGCAACAAATCGAGGAGCAGAGTAAAATGCCACCTACAGAATGGCTACTTCATCTCCCAACCACTGGTCAGTTTATGTTAATGTTATGAGAAAATTAATATTGATTCTGTACAAATAATATATTCATAGATCGTTAAAGCGATGATGACCATAACAGTGAGACATAAATATAATTAATCCCTTGATCTAAATGCCCTCCAAACTTTATAATGTGTTACACAATGAACAACAGGAATGTGAATCTTAGGATCAATGAGAACTATTTCTTCCATGAACTTGTAGAAACCTTTTGAACATTTTGAGTCAATGAGGGGGGTGAAACTTGGAAACAATTCTTGAGTGCAAGGAGTTTTTAATTCAAATTTATTATCAACTACTTTAAACAATTTATGAATGAAATGTAAATCAAAACTTCAATTATGCAAGTACATGAAAAATATTGAGGAAATTGAGTTGGATTTTTTTTTAATTTGTAAATTGAGGGAAGTGGGTTTCTTTCCCTTTAGATTGATTAGTATCAGAAAATACATTGATTGTTCTGTAAACTTAACCAAGCTAGAGCAAAACCAACACCACTACAACTTAACCCTGCTTGAGAGAGCCAGGGGACACCTTACAAATTATGGTCCAAAATGTTGCACAAAATGGACACCAAACACAAAACACATACATCTTCAGCAATAGGTAAAGAACAAACCCACAAAAGAGACATTTGCCTACCCAAATTCGATGCCACTAGACCTTGAAGAAGAGGAAAATCATAATCAGGCATGTGTAAGAATCAATCTCCTTCCCTACAGGAAAGGAGAGCCTTCATGGTCCACTGTGAACCATCATCAGTTGTTTTTTCCTTGCTTCCATTCAAACCCTCTCTGCTTCTGTTTCCTTTCTTTTAACTTCTTTTTTAGGAGTAGTAGAGGTGAGAGCATTTTGAATTGACGGAGATAAACTTCCCAAGCAATCATCCAACTCCTGAGCTTAAAAAAGTGCCTGAAACTTGAGACCAGAAACCTAACTGCTCTCAGCATCCTGCGTTTCAGCATCACCGCTAGAGTGGACGGGAGAATCTTGTGTCACTAGCTCTGCAGCCCCAGAATTTTTCTTAGAATGCTCCGGTGGAAAGAACTTGTGAATAGAAGTTTGTTTACCAGCAGCCATTGTCTCCCCTGTTTTCTCCTTCCCAGACTTTTGCCTGTGCTTTTGTTTGGGGACACAATTTGCCTTTTTGATTTCACTTTACATTTCAGAGATTGTTAAAGTTTTAGTGGACAGTAATTGATCTTCCTTTACCTCACAGTTTTCCTGAAGTACCAAACCCTCACCATTCAATGAGAATCAACTTCGCAAGGCAAATGCAAATCTACTACTTTCTCCACCCACACTCCCTCATATCCTCCAATCCAAGTCGATGAACTCCTCGATGGGCATGGAAGAATCCCTAGCTGCAACTTCCAAGAACTCTCTTGAATGAGCAAGTGAAGAGCTGTTCAATCCTTTTCCCAATCTGCCATAAAACAATTTTGGTTCTTCCATACAAAATCCATTTCAGGCTTTCCTATTATGGGAATACATTTCTGCAAATGAGCCACTCCTGAAACAAGAAACTTAGAAGAATGACACACAACTCTCTTATGCCCAATCTGATTACACCGGAAACATATCAAATGGGTTTGGAAATGTCAACCAATACACAAACCCTGGAAAAACTATTTTGAAAACCATCCTTCTCTGAATCAATCCTATCAAAATCTCCCACCTTCTTTGCTCGTAACTTTAGCAATCTAGCATTTTGCATTGCCATAGAAAGTGTATAAAAATGGATCTAGAGTGAGACTCTGTTAAATGTCTCAACTTGTAGATTGAAAAAGGGTTTCAAACTTTCAATTGGCACCAACATACACCAAACCTACCAAAGAACCAGGGGCCATTGTTCCAGACAAAGTCCCAATCCTCAGTTGTTTGAAATAGAAATTGGATGGAGCCTCTAGACAGCAGAGAAAATGATGGGCCCTTGACATTACTCTAGGTATTCCCCATCCATTTGATAATCTTCTCAAGCTCCAGTCTTCTACCCATAAACTTGCAAACAATAGATCTGCTACCCATATCCTTTGAAATTTGGTCGATGCATTCATCACAATGACATAAATCTGTTACATCCTTTGCAAGGCAAACTGAAATGTCACCCAAGGAAATGGATACCCATCCCTGCTGTTCCATATCTTTAGGATCCTGTGAACCTTGTGGCCGCTCCTCATTGAAGATTCTCTCTTTCTGAAACCCTCCTGCATCAGATAGTATGCTGTGTCCACCATTGTCTAAGCCATAAGAAATGCATTGAGGCTTGCCCTGATTAGGCAACACATTTGCAAGAATAGTGGGCAGGGATTTAATTCCTCTTTAAGATCTGATCCTTAACAAAATCCCCGTAGCTGTGGAAAGAGTTGGAGGTGTTTTTGCAAGCCTTAAAAATCTTCTTCCCAACAGATTCCTCTGACTGCAACCATTTTTTCTCAGCAGGGTGCAATGCCTTGGATTTAGAGGATTTAAAAAAGCCTCTTTGAAGGAGAAATTAATCTTCATTAGAATGGCCAGCATCAATCTGCTCTGCTATAATGCTTTCCTTTAATCGGCATTTTTCCTCTCTGAAACATCCCCTTCCCTTGGCGTCAAGCCTTTTTCTTACCAAGATAAAAGCCTACCTTTCCTCTGTCGTGTGTTTCAAACCCTTTGCCATACCTGCATCTTCTACTACCTGCACTTCCCTACTTGTGCAGCTCTGGTCCAGATTGCCATTTAAAAAAAAAAATGCGGTAAATTGTGGGACAGAGTTCAATTTATCTTGTTTATATTAAGTATTAAACAGTTTGTGATTTTTTTTCTACTAATAGAATTTGGAGGTAAGATTTGAAGGGAAATATAAGCAAGGAGGGAAGACAAAATGTGCAACAGTCTGGTAGATTTGAGGTTAAATAGTGGCTGCATAATTTGAGTTGAGCTCACCCTCTCCATCTGCAGCTGAACTTTCAAATCCTAAACTATATAGCTGCTCCTGAAAGTGAATTGGATTTTGAAGTATCTAAAATCTTGTCCTTAACATCTGCCTATTGTACTTATGACAATGATGTACATGTAGCTGTCTTATAGTCATCACTGGTTCCAACATTTTCACTGAATTCATTGATTATTCTTTCTTTAACTTTCTATGAGCTTTACAGTTTTTTAATTATTAATTGAAGGACACTTTCTTGTCTCATCAACATCTTGTGTCAAAAACTTTTGATAACATTATTGACACAGAATATTGGATCTTGCGCATAACTTATCGAGTAAACTGTTAAGTTTGAACATGCTGACCAAACACACAAAATCCTTTAGGTTCACCAATTGTTTCGGAAGTCAAGAGATCTTAGAAATAAATGGATAATGAAAGGAACTTCAAAGTTTATAATGAGATGTTGACGCTTTGTGACTGCAAATTAGTGGAATGTTCTCCCTTAATTGAGAGGTAATATTCTTGTAAATATATTCTGCATTGTTGTTTTAAAAGTTCCAATGTGTAGCATTTTGTTTAACCCCTAGGTAGTGGTAGTATTGTTTATATTAATATATAGACTATTTGTTGAAGTGAGTGTTATAATCTTTACCATGCTTTCTATTCAATAGCAAACTAAAGGTGGTGAGAAAAATGGAGAGAACGAGTAGAATGATAGCTAAATTACCAGTGCGATTTCCAAGACTATTGCATGAATCGTGAGACTTTATTTCAATCATCAATGAATTTACAGCAAGAGGGGCAGGCAATGATAGGGGTGATAACTGTTTGTGCATGTATGTGAATAAAAAAACACATGACAAAAAACAGGGTGCATGAATGGAATGATTGCAAAATTAAGAGACCGTTCAGCAAAACAAATGAAAATTCTAGGATGGGTAATCTCGTAGGAAGTTACAATTGTTGGATACAAGTCCCCTTGGTGGATTTGATGCAATGCAATGCTTTATTTCACTAGTTTCAATGCCATTGTGTCATGCCTAAAACCATCACCTGATGCATTAATTATTGTGTGGATCACTCAAGCTCATAGGAGTGCCTACACGTGATGAACGGGTCACTGAAAAATTGACTCAACCATTGAATAATGCACATAGTCGATCCTAAAAATGATTTCTAAAAGTGTAGTGCTATAGAAACTCCAATGGCTTTAAAAAATAAAACAATAAGATATACAAATGCTATAAGGAGAAAAGGGAAAAGTAATTTTTTACAATTTTTTGGTCTTTCTATTATAGATAGCTTATCATATAAAAATATTATGGGAGGATAAACCCTTACACATGGGGCCAACTTTTTTAAATTACCAATTGTAATTTATTGCTTGTTGCACATTATATCTTACTAACCCAATACATAAATCACACATTGGCCAATTCTATCTAAGCATTAGTTATGTTTGCCATAAGTTGGCTACCAAAACCCATTTACAATATAATATTTTAGTCCTAGGTGGATAACATCCACCTCCAACCCTATATGTTCTAACATTCCGCACTTCTTAAGACATTCATCCCTGAGACATAAGAATAATTCAAATAATAAAGTCGTAAGAATTGATCATAGTTGGTACCAATCTTGGCCATTTATCCAAATGAGAACTTCATAGGTGTTGGTCTTTGATAAACTTATTCTTCTTTTGCACTCCTTTGATTCCAAACTTGTACATATCTAATGCACCTCTAACATGGTAATTAGTATGTTTTGCTTGTTTGTTTCCATGAATCTCCATGGCCATTACTCATCTTATTCCAAAAATATCCATAATGTTTTTGTTCTTTGACCTTCCAATGATCATCATATTTATGACATTTGCTTTCTTGATTCCCTGTATGTCTATAGCATCTCTCTTTTGACGCTTCATGTTGTGCCTCTATGATTGTTGCTTCTCTTGGTTATGTTGACATATACTGTAACCTTTGTAGATGTAGCCTCTTCTTCTGCTTTTGACCATAAAGCTTGTCTTCCACTTGCTTCTTTAGCTTTGAAGTAGGTGAAGAGTGTGACATTCTTGCACCTATGTGTTCGTTCTTTTGTTTAACTTTAGATTCTTCCTTGCTCTCTTGTTCAAATTCTTTTTCATTCTCTTCATTATATTTTTTAGATTTTAAATTTCTCTATTTGCTCTTCTTTGAGACTTCCCATATGCTCTTTTTGCAATCCTTCTTTGTCCTATTGTATCTTGCTTGCCATTCTTTGGATTACTTCAAATGCTTTTCTTTAAACCATAGTTGAAAAACTCGCCAATTGCAAAAACTTGCCAAGCCTGAAAAATACGGTACGGAAAAAACTCGGAAAAACTCAGCAAAAAACTTGGCAACTTAAAAAATTGCTTAAACTTCATTAAAAACACATTTTTTTTGCAAAATTCAATGATAAGATGCATCCAATGAGTCAATAAAATGAGTACATAGAAGAAACGAGTTAAGTCTAGTTATATTTGATTGATTTGAAAGAAAATTAGATACAAAATCGCATCCTCATGTGGAATGCTCAATATGCTGATACTAATAGTCTGAAACAAAATGAAAATGGCAAATTGGTTTTGTAAAGCTTAAGGTAAATAGTGGAGAGTACCTAGAAAATCAAATGGATTCAATGGGAGTTTGAGGGCAATGCCCCCAATGGGGTCGAGGGGTAGCGTCCCTAGCGGGGTCAAGGGGTAGTGCCCCTTGCAGGGGTCTAGGGGTAGCGCCCCTTGCGGGGGTTTGGGGGCAGCGCCCCCAGTGGGGTTAAGGGGCAATGCCCCTTGTGGGGGTTTGGGGTCCCTCGCGGGGTCCCAGGGCAGCGCCTTGGGCGTGCTCCCTGTCGCGATACAGGGTGGGGTTGAGGGGCAGAGCCCCCGCCACCAAGCCCAAGTTAAGACCTCCAAAACCACACAAACCTTCATGGAGTACATCATTTGGCATTAACAATAAAACCCAAATTAAGACCATCAAAGCCACACAAACCTTCATGGAACACATCATTTTAGTGTTTTTTCTGAAATAGAGCACGCAAATGAATGAAAAAAAATAACTCAAAATGCCTTTTTAGCCGGTTGCCTAGGTGTTTTCCAGATCGCGCAAGTTTTTTGAAAAAACTCGCCGTACTTTTTGGAAAAACTCGCCAAAAGTACGAGTTTTTTTGGCATACAATTGCCTAGAAAACTTGCCAGCCAAAAAAACTTGCGAATTTTTGTTAACTCGCCGAGTTTTTGGTGAGTGTTGCAACTATGTTTTAAACTATTTTCATGCTCATCCTTGTTATGTTGAACACCCTATGATACTAATATCTTTTTTCTATACCAAATCTTCGTGAACTCTTTTTGCACATATATATTAACAATTCCTAAACTCTGTGACAATTCAATAATTCATCTCTCTCTATCTCTTTTATAAAATCATAGATATCTCTACATATCGCTCTTGCGTGTCATAGACAAGATTGACTAATCATAATTACCAATTATAATTTATTACCTATTGCATGTTATATACCTTTGGCCCATCCTATTTAAACATTTGGTAATGTGTGCTATAAATTGATCTCTCTGTAATGTCTTCTATTTGGGATATTCCTAGATTTTGCCCTAAAACCACAATTTCAATCAAAATAAGAAATGTAATACTTTTAAGATTATAAATTTACCAATGGAAATGCCCTTTATAAGATATAAATCCTGGTTTAGGTCCTGCAACAATGTTAGTTTCCAACATAATCCATGAGGACAACTATTATCCATAAGAGTTATAAATTGATAGTATTAATAATCGGCCTAACATATTCCTATAGTAACCATATTAGGAATTTGATAGAAACCTTGCAAACCGCAGTCTCAAGGATAGATATCCTTGTACTACGAGAGCATGGAAGGTGTGCCACCCTTTCATCCCCTAGTCCACCTTGGAGGCTGGCCATCCTCCTTGATCAAGCCCAAGAGCACTAATAAGCCCCCCAGCCCATGAGGTCTACCCCCCTATGGGTGGTGTACTTGATAAGAGCATGAAGACTACCTCCCTTCCACCAAGCTTAGGAGCACACATATGCCTCCTGGCTCATGAGGCTTAACCCCCTATGGGTGTACGACGTACTTGGTGGCGGGTCTGTTGGGCCTTCACCTCTCGTGAACTCGAAAGGTTGATCGACCTTCCTGTTTTGCAATCATTTCTACTTAATTCAGAATAGGTTAATTATATGAATATGTCATCATACATTTATCCAATGAAAATATCATTAATCATACTTAAATTTGGAAGCATTACTTAAATTGGAAAGCAATACAATTACTCATAAAGATCAATAATTTCTGCAAGTATATCTATGGCATGAACATATAAAAATATGCCTATAATTCTACTATATTCACAGATTTTTCTTTTAGTCTAGTTGCTGTTATGATATACTTATTTCTACTCTTACTCAGTTCTGATTTCTTAATGCTTTTCTTGCTTAATGTGTGATCAATCCCTTATTCCTTTGTTTCCACAAATGAAACTCCCTTCCTTTTATACCTTCAATCGCTGGGAGGGTCATATCCCTTTGTTTTGAAGGGATGCATTCTTTTATAAGAAATTGCTGCCCTTCCCTAACTGCTGCTTGGTTTATTTAATTGATATGCTATTTGATAAACATTGCCCCCACTTATCTCATTCGGCCCTTTGAATTAAATTGTTACCCCTTTTAATTTCATTAATCCAGATCGGCCTCCTATATTGAAATGCTAATATATTTTATTTACATTTATTTTTATTTTGGTTGGCCCTGCTGTCATCACCTGAGTTTTGTGGCTGCAATCCTATTTACATGGTTACAATTCCATTTATTGGCGGGGACATGACACTCTCCATAACCTATTTACATAATAATACAATGGACTTAGGCAGGTAACACAACTCCACTTCCCTCATGTCCTAAGACACAACATTAACCCTTTACCTCTGTTATGTTTTGGACTAGTCTCACCTAGTCCATTCCTATGTCATAATCATAAGTTTCAAGGGCTCTTGCAACTCAAGCATCTTATCGTGGAGATGCAACACAACATCCTGCCATCCCACTGTCCTGGAAACTCAAAGAAACATATAATAGAACTGAGATTTCAGATATTTCCTAGATCTTAACTTTTAGTTTTCTTCTTTTTTCAAAGAAACATATTGGTAGATTTTTATATGGGTGCCCAACAGTGCTTAATAATGATATTAGGGTACATCTTGGTTTAGTGGATAGACCATCAGCTAGTCTCATTAACCAACACTCATATGGACAATAAAATGAATATTAAAATTGCATTTTTAGTTGAGGAAATTGTAAGGAGCCCCTTTTAAGACGAGATATGGATAAATTGGTGAATGCTGTATACACATTCTAGGTGGTAAGTAAAAGAAGGAATGTGCAAATCACATTAGCAGTTAAGAAGGTTATTGGGTACATGATAATTGAAGAAGTATTTCTGAGCTATATGATCCTAACTAGAACCCCTTTGCAAGGTATAAAAGTGGGATAGAGAGATCAATCATTGGAGCCTAGGTGGAAAAAGATGACCACACCCTTGCACCTCCCAGAATTTGCTTTAACCTCCAAATATTATAGCACACAAATACTTTTTTTGCCCAAGAGGGTGCCCATACAAAGGTGTTGAAGTCAGCAATGGGTACAAGGCAACATTCAGTAGACTCTTCCTATATCTAGATGTAGAGGACACAATCATGGGTGAGTTAGTCAAGTTTACAGTTTCAGCGAATCACAGTCTTAGCACTCTTTGAGACAAGTACAAAGACATTCCTACAAGGTAGTACCTCCATGGCCAAGGCTCTCTTTACTTGCAACCCCTTGTCAACAAAGTTCTATCATAGTTATGCATTTTATTTTTATAATTTTCTTACTTTTCTTTGGTAGATATTTATTATATTTTATAATTGCAAATGTTGTATTAACTTTGTCATCAATCTCAAGGTTCCAAATTCTTTTTCAGCTTAGTGGAATTGGACTACATGCTTCTTTATCCACTTGGTTAATTGCAACTGGTTGATTGCAAAAAAGATAGAGTTGGTCTACATACATGTAATATCCCCTTTTTGGGGATATACCTAATTTGACCCAAAAATAACAATTCCAACAAATGCAATTCATTTACCAATAGAATTCTATAAAATTACATAATTGCAATACAATTTAGAGAAAATCTTTATTAATTAATATCAATGCATTAATATCAAAGATCTATGATCATATACAAATAATCTCTATTGAAATCAAAATATCCTAATTTCATTCGTATCTATTTCATAGCTTACCAATAGCCAACCAAATTAGGAATCCGATGGAAAAGCTTGATAGGACGTCGGGAGATTGTCCTCCTCAACCAAGCCCAAGGGCATGGAATGTGCCTCCAAGTCATTCAGCCCCTTGGCCCACAAGTATGGCAGGACCTCCAGTCCATCCATCTTGGGGTTGGTGTACTTGATGAGGGAACTGGTACTGCTGCATCTTCCTATCAAACATTTCACATTGATTCCAAATATGGTGCTGATGGAATCTTATTATATTAATTGTAATTCAAATTTCATTTTATTATGCCATTATAATGCATATATATATATATATATATATATATATAATCGTTATTCCTAATTATATTTAAACTTACTTCCCAATAATATCCAATAGATCTCTTATAATTTCCAATTCTTGTTTCTCTTTTTTCCAATCCACACTTGATGCCCCTCCCCACTCATTTGTTCTCCTTTTTTATATCTCCCATGGTGGGGATGGTCATATCCATTCATTAGTGAAGGGACACACCCTTCTATAACCAAGGGCTGCCCCACCTTAAGTTCTTTTAATTATTAATTAGTTATTTCTTGTGGGGTCGCTGTCTTATCTTAATTAATCTTTCATCAAATCCCCTTGAAGAGTCGTTACTTTCCATCTCCTTGGTTGCCTCTTCCTTATTTCCTTGTTCAACGATTAATTTAGGATAGGCTATGTGGGGGGTTTTGTGATGTATGTGGGGCATGATAGTCCACCCTTCCCAATATTGCTTGTCCTCAAGCAATCACAAGTTAAAGTTGGTAATTGGCAAGATTTGTAATTTAAGACAAGTTTTTTCTCATCCTCAAAGAGAAGAAATAAAGGACATCTTGCGGCCCTACAATTCTTTCTAATCAATGATGACTGTAATTCTTTATTGGGATGTCTTAGGCTTTACCCATGGTAAGTTTTATCCATAGATGTGTTTGAGATTCCTTTAGCCTTCATAGGTTTGGTAACTATTTGTCTATGCCTAAAGACTCTTTCCATCCTTTTTTGATGATACTACTCCTGGGGGTCCCATCAAATAAACCTTGTAAAATTACCTCTTGGCCATTGTGTTGGAAACAAAGTTCCATCTTTTGGAAGTCTTTGTAATATCTCCCTAAGGAATGCAACCATTGGATGCCTAATACCACATTGGTATCACCCATGTTCACCACATAGAAGTCCTTTTTGATTTGATATCTTCCTAAGGTAATACTTAGTTGTTGGATTCTTTGTGTGCAAGGAGTAGTAAATCTGTTTGCCATGACCACTTTGAAACCTTCAAAATTTTCAGTTTCTAATTTCATTCTTGTCACTAGACTTTTGTTGATGAAGTTATGAGTGGTGCCACTATCCACTAGGACAGTCACTTTCTGCCCTTTTAGAACACTATGATTCTAAAGGGGTGATATTTAGGTGCTCCCAAAAGTGTGGCTAAGGCACTATTTACATTTTCTTCATCATCTTGTTTCCATTTCTTATTTTGGGGTTCAAATTCTTCATCACTCATTTCTTCGTCCAATCTTGCTTCCAAGTTGTGTGCTTGTCCTGTACATCTATGTCCTACCACCCATATTTCCTTACACCTAAAACACAATCCTTTCTTTTGAAGCTCTGATATATCTTCCCCTGTTAGGCATGATCGAGGAGGTAGTGTCCTTGGTTGCCAATTTCCTTTGTAGGGGGTTTGGTTATGTGATCTTGAAGACATTCTTTGAATAGCTCATTTCTTTCGTTGTTGCGGTTTCTAACCTCAAAGCTTTTTGGATTCCATCTTGAAGAGATGTGGGGTCAAGGACACTCACCAAACCATGGATTGATTCTGATAGCCCTTTGATAAATAGGTATGTTAGCCTTCTCTTGGTAATCCTAGGTACCATGACTAAGATCTTCTGCAATTCGGCCACATAATCTTCTACGGATTCTTGTCGTTTCAATTGGGTTAGTTCTTTGAAGTGCCTTTCAAGGTGCTTTTGATCAAATCGATCTATGAGCATTTGTGTAAATTTGTTGAAGGAAGTTAGATTTTGGTGCCCTTGAGTAATAACACCATGATGCCACCAATTGTGTGCAACTCCTTCCAAACGTAAAATGGCAAATTTGATAGCATCTTATTCAGTCATGGGACTAAGGGAGAAATAGGTGTCCAACTTTTGGGCCCATGAATGTGCTGTGACTTTTCCTGATCCATCAAAGTTGGGGAGTCATTTTTCTCACCCTTTGACGTAAATCTTTGTTAGGTTGTCTTTTTTCCTTTCTAGGGGTACTTAGCATCACAATATTTCTTGAATGGGATATTTCTCCTTTTCAAGGTCTAGTCTTGAGTAGGCCTCAATATATTCGTCAAAATCATTAGCTGGTGGATTAATTTCTTCTTCTTCTCTTGTTGGTTCTTCCCTAGGTAAGAATGAGGGTCTTGTTAACCTAGGTGTTGACCGTTGTGGTGTTTTATTATTATTTTCCGAGTGATTTGAATTGACATCCCTCCCATTGGTTTGGTTAAGAGTATTAATTGTGTTATTCATGTTTTGTAGGGTTTAGAGAAGCATTTGAGTTGTCCTCTCATTTTGTTCCATGAATGCTTGAGTTCTTTTGTTTTGTTCAGTGAAGGTCCTCAACTCATTTCCTGGTTGCTCACACATTTTATTGTCTTGAGCTGTCCCTCCTTAAGTTCTTTTAATTATTAATTATTTGTTTCCTGTGGGGTCGCTGTCTTATCTTCCCTAATTAAATCTCATCAAATCCCCTTGAAGAGTCGTTACTTTCCATCTCCTTGGTTGCCGCTTCCTTATTTCCTTGTTCAGCGATTAATTTAGGACATGCTATGTGGGGGGGTTTGTGATGTATGCGGGGCATGAGAATGCAGAGAATGCATTCTAATTTGTGCCTTCTCTCATATAAGCAAGTTGATTACAAGGAGGGGGCAATGGGGAATTGGGATGTAGTTCATGAGTATGTTGACTTGAATGATTTTGTTGCACAACTTGCCATGGCGTCTTTAGAGGATGAGGAGGCTCCTACACAAGACTTGCATGGTGTAGCTAGTGGGCATGTAATTGGGGCTGCTTGTGGTTCAAATGAACTAAATGATGACATTGATGTTCTCTATGAAGAGCAATATGAAGATTATTGATTGTACTAATGTATTTATTTTACATTTGACATTTGACATTGAATTATCAATTATTTTTATCACTATCAGCTACTTTTTCAATTTTGTATTGGAAGTGTGTCGACCTTCTGAAAATGTAGAAAGGCTGAAAGGATTGGATTTTGATCATCTCAAATGGTTCATTATACACAGGCACTAGTGTGATTGTGCTGGTGACTAGGTCTTAAACATGATTGTGTTGGCATCCAAAATTGTACAGGTCTTCACAAAGTTTGGAAATTGTTTAGTAATAAAAGCTGGGCTAACTGGGGATACTTGGCATCTTAACAATTGGTAAAAAGGCTGAAGATTTGGCTAAATGCAACCTAAAACATGTTAGGGGAATGGACACTAAAATGAGTGCATAATATATAGTGAAAATTGCAAAGTAGACAATTTCCAACTATACAACAAGATATTAAGTTGATGTGAAAGCGGTGGCAGAATTGCTTGCAAAATTTTGAGTACTGTCTATTGTAAGGCCAACAAAAATTTGTTTGCTTTGATGTATTTAGCATACATATCTGTGGATTATTATAGTCTGTTAGTATTGAAGACTTGATTAGCCTTGTGCCTTGCGAACATTGCTCATGGTGCCCATTTACCATGAGTGGCCTGCAAGACTTTCAAGTACACAAGGAGGTCATCATTTCCCATTGTAAATCTAAATTCTTATTGACTTGGTGAAAACACTCACTATAAATTATATAGAGTACAATTTATAGATGGAGGGAGTGGCTTTAAAAAGGTGACTCATTTTTTTTTTCACGCTTCTGCTTTTAAATGTAGCTACAAAAGCAGTTCTCATGACAGAGAGGTGATCACTTGCATTGATCCTACATTTGCTAACACGCACACTCTTCTTATCCAAATAAACTAAAAATATAAATGTCTATGAATAGCCATCTATTTGTGCATTTCAGAGAAACAATTCAACCTTTAACTCTGTTGAATAATGTAAAGGCTGGATACATAATCATCCCTATTCTTACTAACTTCATGAATTTTTCAGTGTTCAGCATAATCAAAAGGAGGGCGATGCTGAAAGAGTTGGCTTCTTGTTATCATGCAGAATGTCTATCTTACCGTCAAGTACTATTTGATCTTCAGGGGAAATGGGAACAGGTCAGTTGACTGCTGTCTTTATACTGTGAACTTTATTCTCTTTATTGTTTTTTCTGATTTCAAATTTGTTTTTTTATCTGTTCTTGATCTATACATTGTGTGTGCAAAATGTGATGTCGATTAGTTATCTTAACATGTATATTACATTTGCAGAATTCATTTTAGTCAATGCCATTGAGTAGAATCCAGAGTGATGAACAACTTTTATGATAGCATTTATCTCAAAGTTTAATTTTTATAAATTAGTTATACTGCCATGCCTTGCTGAAATTGTTCAGACATCCATCATCTCTGTGCATTAATTGTATTCAATTTTTGAATAAGTTAGAATCATTCAGGTTTTGTTTATTTTCTTATTGAACACAAACAAGTGTATTGATTTTGGGACTGGAAAAATAATGGTCTTTGGTGTTATTCATGTTACCTAAATAATGCATCCATTTTTTGGGAAATAATTTCTTTCACAAAATAACTTATAAGGAGAACATGTCAGCATAAAGAAGTAGATTCTTTATGTAAGAGATAAGTGGATTTCATCAGTCTAGAGGTGAACTGACATATATATGGTTTTAGCAAGCAAATCAGATGTTCTATGCAGTAACTGAGATCACAAGCAGAAAATGATATCAATCAAAATTTAATGGAACTCAAATATGCCAGCTATATCAGAAATATATGTAAGTATGCTTATATGTTGGTGAAGACAATCAAGAGCATATTATTAACATTTCTCAGATTGAAAGTTAAGTTTCCTTAACATTTCAAATTTTCAAGTGCTCCAGCAAAATCATTGCTTATTGTATATTGTGGTAAAGAATGTTTACCAGTATCCCAAATGCTTATTGTGACAAGAAATTATCTTCATTATACGTTACCCTATGAAATAATGCCCTTGAAATTGTCTTTTTTGTTTTAATTATATTTCTAGTAAAAAAATGCACAAAGCTATATTTACATATCAAAAATATACAAAATTGTGTCTATATATTGTTGAAGAAGATGATTGAGAGGTTATTTGTAACATTTCTCATATTGGAGGATAAGTTTCCTTAATGTCTTGAGATCTCCACAGAAGTTATTCCCTGTTGTATTCTGCAATTATGAAACTTCATGAATTTTCCAAATGCTTATTTCCTAGACAAATGCAATAAACAAACTTGGTTTACCTTGAAAGATATTCCTAGTCTAAAATTTTCCAGCTATCTTATATAGGTATCAGAAATATGTGGAATTTCATTTGCTTAAACAATAATTTGTTCAAATCATGGGAATGCATCCCTGGGTCTTCTCTGCGTGTCCCTGGCCCTGATATGTTTCAAGGGCTTGGGGTTGCCTTGGAAATGTCTCTGGAGCTCTCTCTCAACCCCTATTCTGACTGGAAGCAATCCAGAAATGGGCGGCTGTTTGGCAGCCCCCCAGATGGAAAGGACATTTCCTGCTGTTCTGGGGATGTCCAGATGTTCTGGGACAGCCAGGCCTACAATGAAAGAAAAAATTAAGAAATAAAAATGTAAAGGGGCTTTGAGATAATAGTTGATAAACATTACCAGAATATTCTATTAGTGAAAATCTGTAGCTGAAATTCAAAACTGTTATGACTCTAGGGTTTTATCTGTTTGTTCTAGTCAGATCTGACAGGATGAATTAAGAACTTGGGTCTGCAAGCTACACTGACAGTGATATAACAGCAAATTGATTGTTACTTAAACCTTTCACAAAACACACAGTAGAAACAACAGTTCAGAGATATTACACTGTATTTGCAAATAAGCAGTCGATAACTGTTTCAAAATAAATTAAAGTCTGAACATGAATGCGAGGAATTTATTGTTGATTACAGAACTACAATGATGGGGTGTATCCTTTGACCTGATCTGGAATGATCCCCTTAGATTCTGACCTGCACTGACTTGTGGGAGGATGTCTGGGTACACAGGGATGCTGTTGCCTAATGAGATATGAATTCACCTTTACACACCCTACAGTGAAGGATTGAGGCGTGAAACCCTCAATTGTTGCTGTTCAGATCACAGATCTCCTTGTGCAGGGATTTTACTTTATACCTCCGTGTCTCTTAGGATAGTCTTACAGTGATTCACCTTCCAAACTTGTGTTCCGATCTGAATTTCATGTCTAAACCCCAATGTAACTCTGCAGATGCTCCAATCTGGAGCTGTTTGCCAGTGGATTGAAGTTTACTGCCTGTACAGGGCTTCCAAGTTCCTGGCATCCTGAGATGAGGAGCTCGAATGTTGTGCCTTGAGTCTGGTTCAGACTGATGCATCAGCAATCTGATTGCCCAGGGTTTCTAGTGCAGTCCTGTGATAGGTTTGAATGTGGCAATTCTAGTTCAGACTGATCACTGGAATTGCTTACCAACAGTTTGTATGCTTGGAAGAAGTCTGCTTACCAAACACCAGGTCTGTGCAGTAAGGATTGATGAATTCGGAAAGTGCAGGATGCCAAAGGATTTGAATCTGCTGAGCACCCACCACCTGAAACAAGGTGCTGACCTGGTGAAGGGGGATGTATGACGATCGGGATCTGAATATGCTCTCTCGATATGCCAGGTGCAGAAAATACAGCTCACGGTAGCCCAGACCTGTGCAAAATATAGAATGAACGGATTATGAAATGCAGAATGCAGAATGGTATTGAGTATGGTTAGGGTTTTTGTCCCAACCTCCTTACACCTGCCAGGGATTTCATCTTGTAGGTGCTGTTACTTGAAGTTTCGTCCAAACTTCTTTTCATGCCTGTCAAAAAACCTCCGAATGCATATTAATAGCTGCTTCCAAAGATAGGGCGCATGGGCCTAGCTGTGGCGCCAAGTTTTGGAATTTAAAAATTTGATTTAATGTATTTATTTTATATTTTGATATTTATTAATTAATATGTACACAAGGAGTGTTTAAAAACACTTTTATAGATGAGAAGTTGGAGTCTGCCCTAGGAGGTATAGGACATGATAGTCCTCCCTCCCCAAGATTGCTTGTCCCTAAGTAATTTCAAACTTGGTGCTCAAATATCTCCACCCATTCCCAAGTGGGCATTTTCAAGTGGAAGTTTCTTACATTTCACCAAATACTCCAGAATTACCTTTTCCTTAGCCTCTTCTCCTTCATGTCCATGTAGCTTCAAGTTCCAAAGCCAATTCCCTTCATCATCAAGTGGTGGTAGCTCTAATGAATGTGTAACCTGCTGTTCAAGGGCCTTCTTAAGGCATGACACATGAAAAACATTATGAATCATGCTATTTTTTGGAAGCTCCAGCTCATAAGCAACCTCACCTATCCTCCTTATGGTCTTGTAAGGCCCATAAAACTGTGGCTTAAGCTTTTCTACACCACTTCCCTTGATGAAGGATTGTTGATAGGGCTGTAACCTTAAGAAAATCATGTCCCCCACCTCAGCTACATTTTTTTGCTGGTTTTGGGATTGCTGTAAGTTTTTTTTGAGTTTATTCATAATGTCTAAACTTTGTTGAATCAAATCTCTAGCCCCAAAAACTCTACTATCTGAGAGAATCAAATACATGAATGAAATGACATCATAACTATAGAGTGCCTTGAAAGGAGTCATACCTATAGACATGTAATGAGTAGAATTGTCGCAATACTTTTCAACGTGGAACCAATTGACCCAAGCTGTTTGCTGCCTTGTAACATAGTTCGGCAAGTATCCCTGCCTATTTGTTCACAATATCTATTTGTCCATTGGTTTGAGGGTGATAACTAGTGCTAGGAGGCAACTCCATACTTGCCAATTGAAAGAGTTCTTGCTAAAACAAGCTGTTAAATTTTTTGTCCCTCTCACTTACAATGTTTCTTTGCAGTCCATGTAGTTTGAATGTCTATCTAAAGAACAAATCAGCCACTTGTGTAGCCTTGAACTTTGAAGATACAACATTAAAATGAGCATACTTAGTGAGTCTATCGACAGCCACATAAAAGCAATCCTTACCTTGCACTTTTGGTAGTTCTGTGATGAAATCCATGGAGTTGCCATCCCATTTCTGTTTTGGAATGAATAGGGGCTTCAACAAATCAGTTGGAAATGTATGCTCTGTTTTGTTTTGTTGACAAACTAAACACTCCCTCACATGCCTTGACACATCACCTTTGAGCCCCTTTTGTGAAAAATGCTCTCTTACGTATTTATATGTCTTGTAGTACTCTGGATGACCAGCAAGTGGTGTGTCATGACATGCCTTCAAAGTTTTCTCCTTCATCTTGGATTTTGGGACAAGATATGCCCGGTCCTTATAAAAGATGAGCTCACCAATCACCTTGTACTTGTCATCTTGTAGCTTGCCATCCAAAATGTTAATGGCACATGTGTTCGTGGCATATTTAGCTAGTATAGAAACCTCCCAATCAATAGATATATCAGTCATAGAACATTATTAAGGCTTCCTAAAGAATGTAGTAGCCACCACATTATTCTCTACCTTAACATACTCAGTGTCAAAATTATAAGCTTATAGTTTACTTACCCATTTTTGTTGTCTATCATTCAAATCCTTCTGATTGAGGAAGAACTTTAGTTGTTATGATCCATTTTCACCACAAACTTCCACAAACCAAATATTGCCTAAACTTGGCTAGCGCATGCATGATGGCCAATATCTCCTTATCATATATAGGGAAACTCCTCTTTGATTCCTTGAGCTTCCTACTCTCAAATGCTATGGGGTGTTTATTGTGCATTAAAATTGCTCCAATCCTTTCACCTGAAGCATCACACTCTAAAAGAAAAGGAAATGAAAAATTTGGAATAGCCAAAACAGAACATGAACTCATTACCTCCTTAAGCTTTGTCAAAAGCTCTCAGTGCTGAAGTGCTCCAAGAGAAGGCCCCCTTCATCAAATTTGTCAATGGGGCTGCAAGTTGTGAAAATCCTTTGACAAACTTTTGGTAGTAGTTGCAAAGTCCCACAAACCCTCTCAAATGTGACAAAGTCCTTGGTTGAGGCCACTCCCTAATTGCCTTGATCTTCTCCTCATGCACGCTAATCCATTGGGAACTAATCTTATTCCCCAAATATAATATCTCAGTCAAACCAAACTCACATTGGGATGCTTTTGCATAGAATGAATGCTGCTCTGGGATGCCAAGCACCTCATCCATGTGCCTCAAGTGGTCCTCCCATGTCTTTTTGTAAATCAAGATGCCATAAAAAAAAACTAGTATAGACTTCCTTAATTGTAAAATAAATACTTGATTCATGCATGACTAGAATGTGGTAGATGCATTGGTCAACCCAAATGGCATGACCAAGAACTCATAACGCTCATAATGACACCTGAAAGTTGTTTTGTGCACATCCTCATCCCAAACTTTTATTTGGTAATATTTTAAATGTAGATCAATCTTAAAAAAATACATTGCACCATGAAGCTCATCTATCAACTTATTGATCTTGGGTATGGGATAGTGGTTCTTGATGGTTTTGTTGTTGAGGGTTCTATAATCAATGCAAATCCTCATAATCCTTATTTTTGATCAACACCGCAAAAGAAGCAAATGGGCTAGAGCTAGGTCGTATGTGTCCCATGGCCAACAACTCCTTAATTGCCTTCTCAATCTCCTCCTATGATAAGGTGTAGTGATGACTAGTTTTGCTCCTTCCTCAAGCTTTATCACATGCTAGAATCCTCTATCTAATGGCAGACTTGGAGGAATTTCGTTGAATACCTTGCTATGTTTATCTAGGATGGATTGGATGTCAACATGATAAGAAGTCCCATCCTTGGATGGGCTTGTATCTATGATCAAACACTCTACTGCCCAAGCAACTTGGCCTCTACGAAAATTCTCTCCATCCTCTTAGTGGAAAAAAACCATGGGACTGCCATTGGATAAACCATGAAGAACTACCTCCTTCCCATTGGATTTGAATTTCAACTCTAAAGTTTGATAATTTTGTGTGTACTTGCCAAGCAAGTGCAACCATTATACTCCCAAAACCAAACCCATCTCACCAATGCCAATCACATAGAAATAATCTTGCTTCTAATGCCCTCCTAATGTCAACTCAAGTTGTTGAATCCTTTGGTTGCATGGGATAGTAAACTTGTAAGCCATCGTAACATTAAATCCCTCAAAATCCTTTATCCTCAAGCCCATCTAAGCCACCAATCCCTCATCAATGAAGTTGTGAGTGGCTCCACTATCAATCAAGACTATCACCCTACATTCATGTAAAACTCCTCTAACTCAAAGAGGGTGATACCTACGTGCTCTTGAAAGTGCTGCATGTGTGCCACTTGAATGCTCTCCTCCCTGATCCTCATGCTCAACCTCATCTGCTATATTTTTGGGATTATTTTCTCCGACTTTAGAATCCTCATCGATAACTACCTCTATATAGTATATTTGCCTTTTTCCCAAGCACTTGTGGCTTGGTACCCATGGCTCTCAACAAGTGAAGCATAGTTTTTTCCTTCAAAACTCATTTCTAGATTCATCCACCTTGCTAGGTTTTGGAGGTTAATGCCTTAGGTTATGGAACACTCTTGTGAAATGGTCTCCTCTACTATCCTGATGGTGCACTCTCGAGGGGAGATTTACTCTTAATTGCGGAGGCCTCCAAATTTAATGCCCCTTGAATGACATCCTCCAAGATGTTGGCTCAAAAGCTATCATTTATCCTTGGAGCGACTCTGATAATCCCTTAATAAACAAGAACATGAGCCTCTTATTCATCACATCAAGTACCTTGACTGAAACCCACTAAAATTTTGCTACATAATCCTCCACTGAACCAAGCTGATCTCAAACGTGTCAATTCCGTGAAATACACCTCTGGATCTCTCCTATCAAGCCTATCTATGAGCTTTTGTGTGAAATCAACATATGGCACAATGTGGTTAGGCTCTTCTTTGATCAATCCATGATGCCACCACTTATGAGCTATGACCTCCAAATGAAGAATGACAAACTTGATTGCTTCATTTTTCATCACAGGGCTAAGTGAGAGATATGTATCTAATTTTTGAACCCAAGTTCGTGTGGTGACCTTTTCAGAACCACCAAAAGTAGGAAGTGCCAATTTACTCACCCTTTATTGTAGATCTCTATTAAATTGCTGCATTGATTGTCTTCTTTCAGCCCTTGATCCACTCCTTGCCCTAATATTACTGTATTGTTCCAATGGGATCTGGTTTTAGATATCTGGATCAAGCCTCATGTATTCATCTAGGATGGCATTGAAGTCATTTGCAGCTTGGTTTGGCTCCTCCTCTCTTTGTGGTGACTCCACTCTAGGCAAAAATGTAGGTTGGAAGGGTGTGAGGGCTGATCCAGCTAGGGTTCTACTGTTATTAATGTGGTTTCCAGCCCCATTTTGAACTGAATTAGTCCCTTCTCCTACGTTGTTTGATGCAAATCTAGTGTGGTTAATTGTGTTAGCAAGATTTTGCATCATTTGCATGAGTATTTTTGTCATTTACTCTTGTCTTCTTATGTAAGCCTTCAAGTCATCCTCCTGATCAACCATTTTCGGATATCTGGATCAAGCCTCATGTACTCATTGAGGATGGTATTGAAGTCATTTGCAGCCTGGTTTGGCTCCTGCTCTCCTTGTGGTGACTCCATTCTAGGCAAAAAGGTAGGCTAGAGGGTCTGGGTGCTGATATAGCTAGAGTTCTTTTGTTATTAATGTGCAGCCCCATTCTGATCTGAATTACTCCTTTCTCCTGCATTATTTGATGCAGATCTAGTGTGGGTGTTGATCAGGTTTTGCATCATTTGCATGAACATTTGTGTCATTTACTCTTGTCTTCTCAAGTAAGCCTTCAAGTCATCCTCCTGATCAACCATTTTCTTCTTACCTCTGCTTTCAGTTCCCCTGTTATTTTTGTATGTGGCTGTTTCTAATTTTTCTTTCTGAAGCCCTCTAGTCCCTTTGACTGAGATGTTGGAAATAAGCCACACCTGGACCAATGATGGGCTGGCCACAGAGGGGCCAGTAGCTTAGTTGGTAGAGCACTCCGGCAGCAAATGGAAGGTCCCAGGTTTGAAAGAAGAGAACTATACATTTGTTTCTAGATTGAGGGTTGAAAAAGTTGTTTCTGAAGGGCCTTTTTTTTGTACTTGTTAGATAAACACATTGACAATGAAAACAATGAAATTTTGTTAATTTATGTGTTGACTCTCATGTGAATTCTCAATTCAACTCTAATGCTATGTAATTTGGTTCTATATGAATATGATGAGTGCCTTATAATATAAATAACTTAGATTTCTTTTTATTTTTCAATTTTTTCCATTTTTAATTGCAGTCCCCTGTTGTAGCCCCCCAAAAATTCTTCTCCTCCCTTGCTGCATAGAAGCACATTTCTGTGCTTCCTGCTGCCCCAGTCCGGGAAACTTTGTGGAACATAGAATATTTCTGAATACTATTAATAATTATGTTCACAGAAATAATATTTCTTATATTGGAAGTTAAGTTTCCTCAATGTTTGTGTTATTTGAAAAATTCATCCAAAAATAATCTTTTTCTCAAATTCTTGTTTTCTGAGAAACCTTATGTTCTGTAAATTCCCCATACAAACTTGTGCTCTAGAGTTTGTTTTTCTTCCAAAGTAAAACTTGATTCTTCTCAAATTTGTAGATGGAATAAATCTCACAGTAAGGCCTAGTTCTTGCATGATTTATCGAAGAGAGTCTATAAATTAATCATTTATGTAATTCAAGTAAAAAAATGTAACCCTAGAGAGAATTTATAATAACAATAATTTACTAATATTTTTTTTTCTTGTAAGTAATTGTTCATTTGGTTTTCCAATTGATCCTCTCTAATGTGTGCCGATATTTTTCTGGAAAATTGGTGTATTTCTTTTGAACAAAAATTTTTGGAGCTTTATACTATGACACACTAGTAGTTATGGAAGACCTAGGTATGCCTGTGGTGCTAGAGGACTTGAAGAAGAGGTGGAAAATGTAAAGTTCCAATAGTCATCTTTAGTAGTTCTCACCTTATTATTGACCTTTATGATAGAGATATATCTATTCTACCCCTATTCAATAGGGGCCTGTTGTGACCTTTTCACACATTGCCCCATTGCAAATGGGGACTCCCTGTTTTCACATTTTGCTTTGGCATTGCAACTGCTTATCACACTTTTTTTCTTTCACAATGAGGAGTTAGAGTTCTGAAGAGTCATCCGAGCCAAGTTGGGAATTTAAGCCCGAAATAGTGCCTAAACGTCACGAAAGTGCTCAAAAGGTCCGGAAGACGAGGATCGCCTGTGCTTTGAGTCAATTCTGACACTTCCTATTTTTTAGGGATTTTTACTTTTTTGCTTTTTTCATTTTTGGCATTTTTGGACCAATTTGGGATCCCTACTTTTTAGGGATTTTGTTTTTTCTATTTTTAGAAAGTCAACCCTGGTCAAAGAGTCAACATTTCCATTTTTAGAAGCAAAAACAAGCCAAAAAATTAGAAAAATCAAGTAAAAATAAAGCAAAAATCATGAAAAACCAAGAAAAATCACATGGCGAGGGTTTTGTTCCAGAAGACCCAGATAATAGCAAGAAATTCAATGGCAGAGTATCTAGCAAGTCCGCCATGAAGTGTCAAACATCTTGGCAAGTCTGCCCTTGCCATGGAAGGAGAAGATGATATATCTTAACACTTGTGAAGTCCACCCCAACCTTGGAGAAAGTTTGGCATGAACTTGAGCAAGTCCGCCCAGCCTAATGTGGAGTTGGCAAAACTTCTCCAAAGTCCGCCCAAGTGGAAAGGAAGCTTGTCCAAGATGCTGAGAAGTCCGCCCATCTTAAGAAGTATGACTAAAGCACTCCAAAGTCCGCCATGCCAAAATGAGGGATGGAAAGACTATTGGGAAGTCCACCCTACCATGGCAAGTAGTTGGTGAAGTCCGCCCAACTTGGAAGAAGGCAGAAAATTAAAAATTTGGCTAAGAATGGACGCCTTTGAGAGGGAAAACTTGAAAATTTTGGCTAAGTATAGGTGCCTTGCCTATGTAATGTTACCTTGGGGAGAAAAATTTCATGAAATTGACTAAGTATTTGATGCCTCGGAAAATGAAATTTGAATTTTGGCTAAGTGTAAAAGGAAAATACATGTAGAAAAGAAGTTCCAAGTCCGCCATGCCAAAATAAGAATGGCTAGAAGAGTTTGAACTCCGCCCTTGTCTCTTGGAAAGACAACTCCAAAGTCTGCCCAAGCTGTGTCAAACACTTCATGAAGTCCGCCTTGGACAAAATAATGGATGGCAAGGCAAGCTTCAAGTCCGCCCAAAGTGAGGATGTCCAGCATGAAGCAAAGTCTGCCTTCAAGCATGATGGAAAATTTCTAAGGCATGAAGTGCCTAGAGGGGAGATGAGAATGGCACGAAGAATGTGAAGTCCTCTTGGAAGGAGAGATGGGTGTGTCAAGGCACCAAGAAAGTCCGCCATGTTAAAGGAGTTTGTCAAACAAGCCTCCAAGGCCGCCCCAACATTTGGAATGAAAGTGAAGAAGTCCGCCATAAGAAGATGAACAACATTCTTGAAGTCTGCCAAGCATAGCATGTCCAAGCCTTTATGAAGTCCGCCTTTCCCCAAGCAAGGCATGTCCAAGGCAAAGTAAAGTCCGACCTAGGCCTATTGAAGAAAATGTCTTGAGCATTATGAAGTTTGACTTTGATTGAATAAAAATGTCTAAGACTGCAGCAAGTCTGCAAATGAAGATGTCAAGACACAAGTAAAGTCTGCCCAAGGAGAGGATAAAAAATTGGCTAAGTGTTGGCCCCTTGGGGAGAAGAATTCAGAAAATTGACTAAGTGTTGGAAAGAAAATAAGAGGAATGAAGAGGAAAATAAAGAGGAAATGAATAAAATCCTTAGCACAAGCCAAATTCAGAGTTGAAGGCAAGTCCATAGGCAAAGTTCATTCGAGCATGGAGATGGCCAGAATCTTGGCTAAAGTGTTGAATGGTCCACGCGAAGGTGTTACAAAATGAAATTGAATAGCCAAAATTTGGCTAAGTATGGAAAATACTTCATAGAGAAAATTCCAATTTCCTCCATTGTGGTGAAAGCACAGAGACATTCTTCTCCAAATTCAAGGCACTTGAAAGAATATTCAGACATCTTGAGGGGATTTCATTTGCAATCCTGGACCTGTTGAAGCAATCGGGGCAACTTCTTGAGGGATTTCATCTCTTGAAGAATTAAAAACAAGCTTCCAATTATAATCAAATGGTGACAAGAAGAGTGTTCCAAACAAATTTCCATACTTAGACAATTTCTTGACACAAATTGGATAATTCAGAGAGGAAATCTGAAGGGAATAACACCAATCCAATTCAACCAGGAAGAATTTCAAAGCAATCAGGAAAGGCTTAAAAACTTCAAGTCTAAACATGTGCTCCAAGGCGAGACTTCCAATATAGGTGAGAAGAAGAAATCAAAGTCTCAAATTGGAATCCGAGATCAAAGCTAGGAAAAAACAAGCACAAAGGACAAAGTAATCGGCAAGGAAAATATTCTAAGGCAGGAACGTGGAAGAAAAACAAAGTGACCAAGGAAGACATCCAACATGCTGAGGCGGTGCCTCGTCATCTTCCAACCAATCAAATTGTTCCGAATCAACATGCAACAACTTTCTATTTTATTGTTGGTTTATATTTAGCAGAAGGACAAGTGTCCCCAAATGAAATTTTCTCATTAGTCGAGAGGTAGTTGGTTGTGACAAACCCTAATTAGGGTTTTATTTTGTAATCTCAGCCGTTGATCCTAAATCAATTTTGTCCATTGAATTGTAATTGGGGAGCCTATAAATTGAGCTCGCCCCTCATTTGTAAAGTGTGGAGACAGTGTATGAAATTGTTGCGTTATGCTATTTCTGATAATAAAAGCTCTTATGCATGATTTGCTTTGAATCACTTTTATTGTCAAGTAGTGTGCAAGGTTGCATAACTTCTTCAACCATAGATTAGAATTAGATTACAATTAGAACATAATTTGCTTTGAATGTTTGTTAAGTGAATGCAAGATTTGATCATATAGATTAATGGTGAAATATTGCTCATACTTTCTTCGGATGGATGATTTTCATTTGATGTGTAAAGTTAGCCCGAGCTTATGATTGTGGATGCTTAACTTTGGTCTTATTCGAGGCATGAAAATTATAATCACACCCTTTGAAGATTGCACCCACTTTGCGTAGTTGTCGAAACAAAGCGTGGTTACTCGTTTCACTTGATCTTTACTGTCTCTTGAATTCCTAGGTGTAGAATAGATCCTCTAAACCCTTATCTTTTTTCCTTTTTTTTTGAGATCCAAATTGAAAGTTTAAACCGAAGAAGCCTTTGATGATAAATCCGTCTAAGTCCCGAACTTGTGAAGAAATTGCCTAGTGTAAGTCCCTTTGTGTATTACTAGCATATCACAACGCCCATTGAGCTTATGCACATGTCATGACCTGACAAAAGAAACCTTGGAGTCGCCATATGATCTTCTCGCAATCTTAGCATACGTGGTGACTTTGTTCAAGAGAGGATAGAGTGTCTTTGGACATTTTATTCTGTGTGTTCGGTGGATGATAAAACGTACACCAACAGGGCCCAAAACAAGGTATAAGACAAATAATAAAATCAGATTGGGAATTGAAGGAGGGAATCTAAATGATTATTCTTTGAAACTGGACAAAAGAGATTTCCTTTTGGACTCTATCAGCCCTTATTGTCAGAAGTAGATAGGTACTCATGATGGCTTCCTTAGAGCTCTCTTCCCTTGTGCTTGAGGTCAAGTTTGCAGAATGATAAATATAACGGCAACGAATTTACTCATCACAGAAGCAAAAATTAATTAGTATTTATAACTACACAAGATCACAACGGCAGAAAGGAAGAACTAATGTTTGAACAGAATAGATCAGATGCACACAATAATTGCAAAATAAGAGCAGAACAAATGATTATTAAGTAGGGGCAATAGGAGGGGACAACATCAAAAAGTTTTGCAAGAAGAACAAAATTTGCAAAATGATGATTAACAACTACTTGCTACCTACTATCTATAGCATCATTGGGCAACATTGATCTCCTAATCTTGATGAAGCTGACTGACCCAATAATTAATATATATAAGAACTAACAATGATCAAGATAAGGAAAATATTTGCTTTAGTCAGCCATCACGTCCCATTACTTCTAACGGGTTAAGGGTGTAAGAACAACCCTTTGAACTCCCTTCCTAGTTCTTTGGATATTAAATCTTAACCCATATCATGTTGGTATCCTTACTTAATTACATCAAAATCTTCTTAAAATTGCTATAGTTGTAATTTTAAGTTTCAATAGTTTTTCTATAACTGTCAATTCACCCAAGGAAAAATAATCTGTAGCATACTTGGATAACTATGCCAAAGCTCTTACAATTTCCTGTTGCAGGAGGTTGGTCACAAGGTCTAGTCTCCCCCACCCCCGTGGTACTGGAGGGCATGTCGCGCCAGCGCCACCGGTCACGTTAAAAAGTTTACCAGGCGCACTGCAGTTTATAGGGGGTCGTGCTACCCGATTCCTGCAGTCTAAAAAAAAAAACTATGCCAAAGCTTAAGGATATTGGAGGATGGCTTTCGCTAATGTAAAATGTTTTGTTGTATGGTATTTTCATACCTAAAGTTGGGTTGAGTGGTGGACCTGACATCCAATCTCTTTGTTTCACCTTTCCTCAAACATAAGCTTTTCTCCAAAGATGGCCATGGCTTATTCTGCACATTGAAATGCCAAATATTTTTAGAACAATATTAGAGAAAGTAACCATCTGGCCTTGGAGAAGGACAAGGGTATTCAAATCCAAGGTTTTAACTTCTTGTTGTGCTTTCTCTTTGGGTTCTTTCTCTTCTAGTTTGTCTTCCTCTCTTTTTGAGGTAACAAATGGAGGGTCATCTTAAGTTTGGTTATTTCTTTGTTGCATCTTTTATCTCTAGATCAATCTATCCGTCAAGATCAATGAGTACATATTCTTTTTGTTCTTTGCAATTCTTGTCTAGGATCTGCAATTGTTTTTTCTTACACTTCTTCATATTCTTTTTCTTCCTCCTCTTTTTCTACGATTTGATGTTAAAACCACCCAAAAAAATAGGGAAAGCAATCGTTTAGTCTTGGAGGAGGCATAGGTTTTTCAGACCAATAGTTCAAACTTCTTGGTTTGCTTCTTTCTTGCTTCTCTTCTTTCTTGTTCCAATCATCTCGTGGCTTTGGGTCTTCATTTGATGTTGCATCTTCTTCTATATCAATCTATTACTGCTGATGTAAGCAGCGGCGGGAGATCTCTCTCTCCCTTATATCATTCGAAATAATAAATGATTTCAAACATTAAAAGCAAGGGGTCGACTTGCTATATATATTATTTTATTTTTATTGAAGCTGACTTTTTCAAGAGACGCCTTGGTTAATTGACAAGGCCGACCTTTCATGAAAAGGCGCCTTGATATGTATAAATATAAGGAGATTTCTATTCTTTGGTAATTCAATTTCAATTCAAGACAAGTTCACACTATAGGAGGAATTCACACTTACAATAGATCGATCATTATTCTGAAGTCACTCGTATGCTATCAAGGAATTCAAACAAGCTACAGCAGATCATATTATTGTTAGTGCAGATCGATATCAAGGACATCTACAGCAGCCCTTCATTTGCTGAGAGCAGACCTATATCAAGGAGAATTCATCAATATTGTGTATATCCTACATCTAAGAGAGGTGCTATATTCATTGCATCAGATCAGCCTAGTGTTGGCCCAATTGTAAAGCTAATTGTTGTTCTCTCATTCAACATATAAGTGATATATTTGTGACTGGGTTATTCTCCCTCGAGAAGGAGGGTTTTCCTAGGATATCTTGTTGTGTTTATTGTTCACTGTCTTGCATTTTTATTGCTTACATTTCTAATCCTAAATCTAACATGGTATCGGACCGGGTCTAAGAAAAGATCTGATCAGATTTGTTAAGCAGTTAAGTCAATTATTTCAGACCTTAGGGCAGATCTTTGAAAGTGAATTTTGTGCGGAAAAAGAAGATGGTGATTGGTGTCAAGGTAGAAGATAGACTTGATGGAGCCACGAACTTCAACTCTTGGAAACCTAGGGTACTTATTGCATTAGAGGAGAATGATCTTCTTGATTTTGTGGAAAGTAATATGCCCGAGCCTTCTAATGATACTGAAAAAATCCAGTGGAAGAAAAATGGCATGAAGGCTAGGAAGATCATTATAGACTCTGTGATGGATCACCTAGTACCGATCATCTCTAAGTTGAAGACGGCTAAAGAAATGTTTGATGCTCTAAAAGGATTGTATGAGATCAACAACACTAGCAGAACCCTTGCTTTGAGACAACAACTTCACCATGTAAAAATGGATAAAGATGATTTAGTCATCTCATTCTTTATGAAGATTGCTGATTTGAGAAATCAGTTGAGCACTATTGGGGATATAATTGCAGACAAAAATCTTGTTATAATGGCACTTAATGGTCTTCCTCAAACTTGGGAACCCTTTATTCAAAGCATCAGTGGGAGATCTAAGTTACCCAAGTTTGATTGTCTTCAAGTTGATTGTATTCAAGAAGAGTCAAGGTTGGCAGCAAGAGGAATTGGGTGGAACCATCATGATGTAGAAAATCAAGTTCTTGCTACACATACTTCTAGAGAAAGAGGCAAAGGAAGAAAGAGGAATAGAAACAAAGAACCAGATTCTGCCCCAGAACTGAAAAAGAAGAAGGATTTCTCTCACATTCAATGTTACAGGTGTGACAAGTATGGTCACTTTGTTCGAGATTGCAAATTCAGGTCTACTCAACTTGTTTCTTTTGCGGAAATTGACATAGGGACATCTCAGAAGGAGCCAAGTTCTAAAGTCAATTCAGAAGGTTTCTTTTTCTAAAGCCAATCAATTTCTTCGAAGAGGAGGAAATAACATTCAGAGGGAGTTTGACATACCATCAAAAGCAACCTTGGACGAGGAGGTTGATATCAGCTTCATAGGGAGTCACATCATCATGAAGACTTGTTGTAATGTATATTTCTCTGTGATGGAGAAGTATGAGTTGAAAACCCTTGTTAGTGTATATTTCTTTAGGACGAAGAAGTATGAGGTGAAAGCCCTTGTAATGCATTTTTCTTTGAGACGGAGAAATTTGAGGTGAAAGCCCTTGCCCATCTCTAAGACGAAGATGTGGTTCTTTCCACCCTCTGGGAGTAGCCATGGTGGATGATCTGTCATGTTGAGAGACTCCATGACAACATCACGTTGAGAGACTCTGTGATGAATCCTTTGTACTTGTGTTTATCCACACATGGGAGTAGCAATGGTGGACGTCATATTGAGAGATTCCATGACGACATCACGTTGAGAGACTCCGTGATGGGCACTTGTACGTATGTTTCTTTCCACACATGGGAGTAGCCATGGTGGACGTCATGTTGAGTGACTCCATGACGATATCACGTTGAGTGACTCCGTGATGAACTCTTTTCCACAAATGGGTGTAGCCATTGTGGGTGTCATGTTGAGAGACTCCATGACATGGATATTTGGAAAGATATCTCCCTAGCTAAGAGGGAGTGTTGATGTAAGTAGCGGCGAGAGATCTCTTTCTCCCTTATATCATTCAAAATAATAAATGATTTCAAACATTAAAAGCAAGGAGTTGACTTGCTATATATATTGTTTTATTTTTATTGAAGCTGACTTATTCAAGAGACGCCTTGGTTAATGGACAAGGCCTTTTCATGAAAAGGCACCTTGATATGTATAAATATAAGGAGATTTCTATTCTTTGGTAATTCAATTTCAATTCAAGACAAGTTCGCATTATAGGAGGAATTCACACTTACAGCAGATCAATCATTATTCTGAAGTCACCCGCATGCTATCAAGGAATTCGAACAAGCTACAGCAGATCATATTATTGTTAGTGCAGATTGATATCAAGGACATCTACAGCAGTCCTTCATTTGCTGAGAGCAGACCTATATCAAGGAGAATTCATCAATATTGTGTATATCCTGCATCTAAGAGAGGTGCTATATTCATTGCATCAGATCGGCCTAGTGTTGGCCCAATTGTAAAGCTAATTGTTGTTCTCTCATTCAATATATAAGTGATATATTTGTGACTGGGTTTTTCTCCCTCGAGAAGGAGGGTTTTCCCAGGATATCTTGTTGTGTTCATTGTTCACTGTGTTGCATTTTTATTGCTTACATTTCTGATCCTAAATCTAACAATTACCATAAATCCTTTCTCTTTTTGTCTCTTCTCCAGGCTTAGCAATTATATCTACTTCACATTCTTTTTCTTGCTTCTCCTGTACTTGCATGTTGAGGTGCAATCACTTCTCATTTATTCCTCAAAGTTTATCACTTCGCTATATTCCTTTAGTTGTAGCAACAAAACATATGATATAGATAAGAGATGTGGACTGTTATACACCAGGTCTGTGGTATTACTAAGAATGCAAGGCTATGGAGTAGCTGACTTTTGGAATACATAAACCCTATTTACTATTTAGTTATGACTGGTAAATGGGTTTGGAACTTTGGATATTCCACTACTCTGTTACTCAACTATAGATTTCGACTACCAGCTCAAAAAAAAAGCTTCCACATACCAATTATCAATCTTAAATGCTTTGGAAACTAGTCTAGTTCAACTTAATAGTACATTTTACTTGTTCCCTCACACAAGATGCCATGTCTGCATCAAAAAACTTTATCAACAGATTGCATTCTGCATCCTTTGTCTTTTTATTTTTTGCCTCTTTTAATGCTCATCTGCATTTTTTTTATAGATTTGATGTTATTTCTTTCAAGGAGTCGGATTTTGATGTTCTTTTAACTTCCAAATGTCCTTGTTTTCAATATCTTCCATTGTTGAGTCAACTTAATTATTCCCTACGAAACTATGTGCCCGCCTTCAACCTTGAATAGTTTTGGTACATATTCTATGATCTGCATACAAGTTAGAGGGAATCTCAGTACCCCAAATATAACTTGTTTAAACAAGATCTCAAATATTCACATGATACATTAAATAAATCAATTTATTGCAAATCATTAAATTATTCAAAATAAACCCAGCTGTTAAAATATGATAGATTCAACATGATATCATAATAAAAGTCACATATTAAAGGTCAAAGATTTGAACAAGTCTGAGTATGTCCAAGTCAGAGCATGTCTCAGCATGCCTATGAGTATGAAAGAGTCATTATATAGCTGAGTCTTATCAAAATACATGAGTTAAACAGACATAATTATGTGAAACAACAATAATAGTCTAGAGATGTATAAGGTGTATCCACAAAATGGGTGCCACATAGTGGGATACTACATGCAAGCTCATATTGAAATTCCCAGTTTTAACAAACATAGAATTTACAAACCATATAGAGCTCAGTTTTAAATGTGAGGTGAATACTCATGTTCAATTCTTGAAAGAAAGATTGGTGCTCAATTTTCCTTGAATTTAATGATGTGCTTCAGATTACTACAATACAATCTCTTGATTTTGATTTTTGTCTTACTGTTGTTTATCAAGTTTATGCGGTTTGCAGGAACTCTGTACTTCAAGCCTTGTCCTTGAATGTGATGGGTCACCTGAAATGCATGGAATCAGCAATCCAAAATTTGCCAGGGAGAATCAAATGCGCATGGAGATTGTGCAAACACCTTTGCAGAAAACAAAGCACATGTCAAGCGTTGTTTCAGTCTCTAATGATGATGTTTCAGGTCTAGTTATTTATAACTAATTCTCGGAGTTTTCTATCCCTAAACTGCTTTTAATATTTTCTTTACAGCTGCATTCTTATTTCAGTATTGAACTTGCATGGCAGTTTGTGATTATTGAATGTCAATATCTTTAAAAAGAGAGTATCATCTTGTTGCCCTGAGATAAATAAATTGAAGGAAAGATTGTTAGACAATAAAATTTGCAAAACTCCATCAAAGTGGATGGAATATCTCATGCAAAATCACTTGCATAACTCAATGAAAGTGAGTGGAACTAAACTTTTTGAGTACTGAAATATGGATATGGTAGTACTGAAATATGTATGTATGTATGTATGTATTACGGCACATAGTGCATAACTTGGTGTTTCTCATGTCTTGTTAGCTGCATGAATGCTACAAGGGTATTTCAAAGCTTCTATATTCTGAAATTCAATGGGATACCCTTCTCGCACAAGACTAATTTGATGTCATGAAACCGAATGGTGCCTTATAATTTCCTCTAGCTGGTTATTCATTATTTGTGTCACAATTTTTATTGTGAGATAGGTAGAGTCAGAGTGCATGTATGTAGGAGGGAAAGAGATAGGGGTAGTCTTTGCCTTATTTGCAAAATGAGCAAAGAGTGGCCAAGGGTTCTTTGCCTTATTTTACCCTTTGTGGGATCACTTCTGGTGGCTTTGTGACTAGTGTTCTGGTCTACAAAAGAATTCTTTTCTCTTTCTCGTCAAGATGACAGGGCTATATATACACTCATTCTGTAATTTTGCCTCCTTGGTCCAACAATTTTAACATAATGCCACTTTCTCATTTTTATGCTGGTCAGTAGGCATATGAGGTTTTTTATAATGGGGAGCTGTATCTATTAATAACTTGATATATGCAATAGCTAGATCTATGGCTGGAACTATTTTCTTTTCTTGAATATTTTCTTAACTCATTGCAAAAATGGTTAAGCCTTGTCCTTGTTTTAATCTTATGGGATAGTGTCATCTTTGATCCATGAAAGGTAAAGATTTGAAGTGTGATGGTTTTGCATTCTTGCAAAATCCTTAATTATTAATTTATCTAAAATTAATGTGGTTCATTCCAAAGTCTTTAGCTGTGGAACAAGAATACTTTGCTTATGCTTCCCATGGGTAATTTATTAGGATTGTGGTATGCCCCTTTAAAGCTAACTCCACTTTAAACTTACACAATATCTTACAGGTTAAATTCAGTGTTTATTACATGGTATAAGGTATCCTTAGCAAAAGATAGTCCTTTAATTTTCTGTTGTGGAAATTGATTTTAAAATCTTCTAATAAATTTTGATTTTTAATTTTCTTTTTCGGAAATTTAAAAAAAAGGTAAAGTGATACACTTAAGCCAAACCTATGATAGCAACTGTTTTTCCACAACTATAACATGTAAGGGAATCCCATCTTAATATGGAATTTTGGCTTGCAGCTGATATAATGGAGAACTCAACAGGTGCTTCAAATGCTCCATTGCGTAGGCATTCAGAATGGAATACCAAAGAGCGTGATGCTCTTCGACGTGGGTTGCTAATGTTTGGGCTTGGGAGGTCTAAGAAAGTTAGGAGTGTTATGCAGAGCATGTTGAAACAAATGCGCCATGGTCTTGGGGATATTGCAGATTGTTGTTGGGAGTTTGTTCGGATTTGTGGACTGAATGCAGATGAAAAAGAACGCTCTTATGCAGAAAAGTTGTATGAAAAATCCAAGGATTTGGGCATTGAGGTTGGAGCAGAAATTAGTTCCCGTGTTGGTCTTTGGGATAGAATTGAAAAATTAGCTTCAGTATGGCTTAGGAGGCTTATGCTTTTAGATAGTCTTGGAAATGTTCTCCGATTGTGTGCATCTAAAGAAACTCAGGAGGCAGCATATAATGCCATTGATAATTTAAAGGATGGAGTTACTCCCTTTGACTGGTGGGGCAGGGAAGCAGACCTTGCTCTACTTTCTGGAGTTTATAAACATGGGTTTGGTAACTATGAAGCTTTGCAGAAGGACCCACAGTTTGCTAGTGCTTTCAAGCCACCTGTACTTGGAACTCAAAACTCTAAGTCAAAGGTCCAAAGTTCTAATTTTGTTTCATTTTTTGTATCTGTCTATCTCCTGTGCTTTTTATCTTTCTTAATTTTGTATCCGGTTTTGGAATCTCTATCTAGTCACTGCAAAGAAATTAATTATTTTATTGTCGTGCAGATTTCTAATATATATATTTTTTTTGACAGGACCGATTTCATGTAGAGAATGATCCTGAAAATCCGACCTTGAGGTAGCTTCTATCTCAGTATATTTCTTTCGAAATTAAATGTCAAGGATGGCATGGGTTTGCATATATAGCAATAAAAAGCAATTCTGGTGCTAAGCATTGCATTCTGATGGCATGAATCTATCATATTATTCCATTTCCTGGTCAATGAATCCATTGTGCATGCCATAAGTATAAATGATAAAAGAATTCTGAAGGGACAAGATGCTTGAAATGGATGCTTATAGTTCTTGTTGCTTCTGGGCAAGTCGGAATACACAAAACTAGAGTAAAATTATACATCTGATCAATCTTTAATCATAAGTGTTATCTCAAGTAACAATTTTCAGGATTTGAGTTTGTAACTTGTAAGCCAAAGTAGGCCGAACTTTGGAGGAACTTGCCATTGGTGTTGATATTGAGCAAAAGATATTGTTTTCAGTAATTTGCAAGATTTGAACAGAAGACTGTTATATGTGATTTCAGCTATGAAAAGTTGTGAACTTGCATTGAGGAGGTGTGAGATACCCTTCAACCCAATTAAACTGGCCTTCTGTACAAAGTGACAAAATGAGTAGGGAAACCGGAAATATGAAGGAAAGTGCTTCAAAGTAGCACCCAATCTGATGGATCACTTTGTTGTCCAAGGATGCTTCAGTTAATAAAAAAATGCTATAGAATGCCAAAAGAAAAATTCCAGCAGTTGAAGATAAAGTATCAGAACTAAATCTAACATTAGCATAGATGTCTTAAATACATCTATCTAAAAGATGCCAAGAGATATCAATCTCGAGGTGCCAATCTAACTTATGTTACACATTTTAATGAAAGTGCCTCAAGTTGAAATTTGTCAGCATCTTTTAAATAGATATATTTGACATATCTATGCTAGTTTATCAATTTAATATATTAATTGTATAATATAAATTAGTTAATTTATATATAAATTATTTTTATACAATTATCAATTATTCTGTTATGTTAAATAACTATTTAATTATTATTATTATTATTATTAATAATAATATATGTATATTATTAATTTGAATTGTAAATGGCTGGCAAATTTATGTTAAGGGGATTTTGTTATTCACTCATTCCAATACGACCTATCTTGCTGCCATTGTAGTTATGCCTCTTTTTGTAATGAAATTAATGTTCCACAGAGTTCCCTAGACCAAAAGGTGTGAGAATGAGTTTTGGGGATGCCAAACATTATCTCAAAATTTTGGGGATGTCAAACATTATCTCAAAATCTTGGGGATGCCAAATGTTGTCTCAAAATTTTGGGGACACCAATTAAAATAATATAAACAAATAATATTTGAAAATTAACTAAAAATAGTAAAATAAATTGCAATTTTTTTTTTGATCGGTAATTGCTTTTGACTGGAGCTTTGAACCAATGAGGCCACAATTTGTGGGGGACCTCATCCCCATGTTTGTCTGGTCATCACCAGTCCAACCTCTTCTACCACCTGCTTCCTCCGCTACTCCTTTCTCCTACCTCCTTCCTTCTCACCTCTGTTCTTCCTTCCCTACTCTCCTTTCTCCACCCTGTACTCCTTTGTTGTTCCTTCACTCTATAACTCCTTTCTCCACCCTGTACTTCATCTCCTCCCTTGTCACCTGCTAACCCCTTACTCCGCTTCTTCCTCATTCTTTCTGTCCTCCACTTCCTTCGTCCTTCGTTCTCTATCTCCTGTCCTCCCATCTCTCCCTCGCCTTCGTCCTCCGATCTCCATCTCTTGTCTCTCCTGTCCTCTATTCACTTCCTCCAACACTCCTTTCGTCTGCTGGCTCTACTGTGTCCTCCGTCTGTTGGCTCATCTCCCCCGCCTTCCCAAACTCCTTCCTCCATTCTTCCGTGGTGACATCCCTTCCTCCAACAGGCTCGACCAGGAATGCTCCGTCATTGAATCTGTTGTTATCATCTGGCGACTACTCCCTGCTCCTATCACGAGGCCAACATAGTTGATCGGTCCCTTACTGCCAACAACGACCTTTGATACACCATCATCCATCCGCCTTGGTGCCGGTGAGACTCGAGCCTGTGCCGCCCTATCAACAAGGCCTTGTGACATGCTGTCACGCTGTGGGGTGAACCCCAAAATAAATTGCAATTTATTATATAGCTAAATGAATTGACAATCAATGGATCCAAATTTCCAAATATGTATTATAATATTCAATTTCATTATTTCATGAAGTTTGTAATACAAAGTTACAAGTACAATGGGCAATGGCTAATTGAACTCATTGTTTGGTGTAAGTGCTTGACATTTTTCATCACTAGAATTGCTAGACTCATCTAGCTCTTGCAATTAGAAACCAACCAACCTTGTATGTGCCTTATCCTCATCAATCTATGTTGGCTCCTCGAGGGCTACATCTCACTTTGTTGCTGGAGTGCCCTTTTACTCAATCATCTTGTGATCCATGAGACACGAGGCACTATGTACAACCATAAGTTTGTCCACTCTCTTAGAGGTAAGCCTATTACTCTTGATAGAGTGGATTAAGTTGTATGTAGATCAATTTCTCTCAACAATAGATGAACTACAAACTTGTGGTAAGAAGTGAATGGCTAGTGTGCTAATCAGTTATGGAGACCCATACAATTGCCAACATGCTATTGAGTTGTCATGTGCCAAAGTTTCCCTATCTAACTTTATTGAACTTGTAGCTATTGAGTTCAACAAATTTTGTCCACTTGTTTTAGATCAATGAGGCTTCCCTTGCATTGTAATTTTCTTGATGACCTTTGCAAAAACTCTTTTCAACTTGTCTTTGATAGGGAGAACTCTACTAGGCTTATGCACATACCAAATCACATTGAATGCATAGGTGGTCATGTGCAAAGTAACTTTGAGCTTCTCCTAGCTTGTTGTTGGTGATGAAGTGAGGGCAGACAAGAATTTTTATTGTTAGCAATTACCTCATTTGTCTTAGGGATGGTAGGGTATCCTTGGACACCTCCTAAAGGAGAACATCCTTGAGGATGTCCCTTGCCCTAGAGGGTTGTCTTGGGGATGACCTCCTTTGGAGGTGGCACTTAAGAAGACAATATGGGGCATTTTTCCTTGCTCTCTTGTCCTCTTCGCTTGGTAGTTCTTTTCTACCTTGAGGTGTGCCTCCAAAGGGGAACATCCCCAAGGACTTCCTTGCCTTTTGGGGCTGTCTTGGGGATGACCTTTTGGGGGTAGCACCTGAGGGAACATTGGGGGCCTCTTTTGTCTTTGTCCTGCCATTCTTGTCCCTTGGTACACTTGTTTTACCCTAGGGACATGCCTTAGGGGAACAATGCATGAAGTAGATGCACAAAATAGGGCATGCACCCAATTTAATATACACTAGGCAAGTCAGAATATACAAAAGCCAGAGTACAATTAAAACACCTGATTGACCTCCTTTGGGGGTAGCAACTGAGGGGACAATGGGGTCTGTTTTGCCTTTGTCCTGCCATTCTCGTCCCCTGGTATGCTTGTTTTACCCTTAGGACATGCCTTGGGGGAACGATGCATGAGCAAATGCACAAAATAGGACATGCACCCAATTTGGTATATGCCAAGCAAGTTAGAATATACAAAAGCCAGAGTACAAATAATACACCTGATCTTAGAATTACATCTTTAATCATAAGTGTTGTCTCAAGCAACAATTTTCAGGATTTGAGATTAGAAGCTGAAGTGGGCAGAACTTTTGAGGTATGTGATATTATTGTTGATATTGATTTTGTTAGAGCAACTATTAACCTATTTGAAAACATGGCTGAAGAATTGAGCTAAGCCTAGAGACTAACATCAGCATTTGAGACCTTCCTGCTAGCTCAGCTCCTTAACTGTTTGTGCTTCCATTTTTTGCTCTATATGCTTTTCTGGGGTTTTGTCATTTCAACTTTAGTTGAGTGCAGTTCTCTTAATTTTGTTTTTCTTTTGTTTTTCTCCAATGCTTTTCTTGAGTTCTTAACCTCTTTTTTGAGAGTTTTTGGTTTCCAAAAATTATATGATTTTACACCAACTCTATAGCTTGCTGAATGTTTTTCTGTATTTTCAAAATTTTCTTTAGTTTTCTTAAATTTATGTGCATTTTGCATTTTATCTTAGAACATGGTTAAAACTTTGATCCACTGAGGTCTTCCAAATCAGGCATTATCCCTTGACCCACCAATGCAGTACACAGCATCATTGGTATGAAAGGCATGAATATGGATGATGAGTACAGAGGCTTGAACAAATTTTTTAGTGTTTTATAGACTATAATTAACAAGGGTTGTAATATTTATACTTAATCGAGCAAGTAATACATTTCTTTTGTTCCATATCCTTTTAAAATGCCAGAAAAGGTGTTCTAGATGAACATGCAAAAAACATAAATTATTCTGTATAGATTCACTATTCAGTCAGAAAAAGGTACTGTGTGGTTTATTGACCACGAGCTGCTGCAAATTGGAAAAGCTATGCAATTCAGTTATTATTTGTATTGTAATGAGAAGCCTGCACATTTTCCTAAACTCTAAGTTCAGTTAGCTTCTTGCAAGCTGTGCTGCTTGTAAGATGGTTCATGGGACTTTTGGGCTTGAAAATTTAGGTCCATCTAGGCTAGTCTGTTACATATGCTGTAGCTGTAAGCCTGTAAGTTATTTTAAGATACACCAAATATATGTTTCAAATTTCAAAATATGTAAGGAAATATATACCGAGTTTATAACTCAAATATGTATAAACTATAAAGAAGAAACAACAGACCAATGTTTATGTAGGCTCACATACAACATCAGATGAGGTAAAGTTGTGTTGAGTTCTACAGCAATTGGCCATACATAGAAAATAATGTCTGACCCCAGAAATCTGTTGCATGGTCAAAGGAGACACAAACATCTATCATGGAGATTAAACCTAGGGTATTTGTGAACAAGGCACAGAAGAGTAACTGATGATGCATCTACACCACAATCTGAGTCTTTAAATTTTAACTCAAATATGATGTGTAGTTTGTACCACAACATATGTTGCTTGTTAAATTAAGACCCAATTATTAGCTGCGTTACATGGGTCTTTTGTCTCTCTTTCATGGCACTTTCTCCATGTCGTACCATCTAGAACCATTTCTGGGCTTCTAAAATTATGCATGAGTAATTAGTAATAGTAGTTGGGCAAATTATTTTAAAGTTGATGCTGATTTTATAGTTCTATTTTTGGGAGAGTAGATGTTGCTATTTTCTTTTAAAGTTATTTTTGTTTTTTGTTTGTTTTCTTGTATTGAAAAACTTCATGTAGAAGGGTAGCATTTTTAAATTTTAATCAATTCTTGTTCTATGTTTTTCTTTATGGATTTCACAGAGAGGGAGATAAATTTGCTTGGCCTGAGGCCAATATTCTTACTCGACGGCTGAGGCGTCTAGTTGATCACATTAGTCGCATTGAGAAGGAGGTGCATGCATTAGTTTAGTCAGACTTCTTCTGGAAAACACAATTGTTAAGTTCATTAATGTTTGTAAATGCTTTAGCCTCTTTTTGTGTTGTAGCAGTCTGATATGATGGGAAAGAACATCAAAGAAAAACCTACTCGTGGGTGGACTAAGCGGGAAAAACTGGAGCTAGTAAAAATTCTTATGATGTGGGGCTGTCCTCCGGTATGTGGGCATTTGACAAGTGCCATTGCCATTTTAAAAATATATCTTATTACTAACATCATTTGTTATGTTGAGTGCATTTGGCCCATTTTTTATAATTCATACATTTGCTACAATGTAATTGTTGCACTTGTTCTTATTTTGGCTGTTTAGCATTGAAATTATTTTTTGCTCTGTATCATGTTTGTCTTGAAGGCAATGGAAGACAGTGCAAATGCTCACTGGCAGTATCTCAGAAACCAGGCCAGTATGGGTCCACTGAAGAACAGGGACGAGTCCAGTATTGAGAACTGCATAAAAAGTTTACGCAGAGAAATGCAGCAATTACTTGAATCCTCAGACAGTCTTCAAGACAAGGTACCTGTTTCTTTATTCTGATGACAAACATCAAGTGTGATACAGCCAATAATTTCCTGTATTTGTGGATGTAACTGTAATGAACAATTTTTGAATATTCTTCATAGTTCATACCAATATCATGATTCTCTTTGCATCAATTATTATCATTTTCAAGTAGGTGGTGTTTTTGCAGTGTGTCACATAATTATTATCGTGCTAAATTACATGCCAGAGGTGATAGTCCATAGTCAAAATATTGCTTTTGAGTTTGTTGAATGGAAATTTACAAAGAACACAAATCTGAAGATATTCTTAAAATTTGTTTTGTTTAAAAAAAATGGAAGCACAGAGAAAAATTTAGCTTCAAAACAAAACCAAATGTCTGGCAATACCTGAGGCATCCAAAAGATAAGTGGTCTTGAAAGGATGTATGGTGTATGAGGTCCATGAGGTGAAAACAAAAAAGTGCCTTAGAATGTAGCTCAATTTTTTTTAATGACAAACATTTCTGACAACTGTTGCTTGAGGAAGGAAGATGATGATGACTATAAGATATTTTTGTGAGTTAGAAAATGATTAAACCAAGACAGGGAACAGGCCTGTCTGCATGGTACCTTTAGTTTTGGCATATTATTCTTTTTTCGAGGTAGCTTTTTCTTTGGGTCTATGATTGTTTGCCAACTTGGTTTTCCACAGTTTTGTTAAGGTTAATCATTTTTTTTAGAACGTGAAATGTTAATTTATGTTTCTGGGCATGTTGCAATAAGTCATGTGCGGGTACAAGGACAGTTTAAAAAATGTAAATGCTATTTGAATATAATTTCTATATTGATGGGTGCAAGGTCTGTATGCATGTTTATCTTAAAGACTTTTGTTTACCGTAAAATCCCAAGTTGCTGAATTGGAATTGGGAATGGGTATGGGTACGGTTATGGAATTTTTTTGGATGGGTATGTTCTGGGTATGTCTGTACAAAAACATATAAAAAATCATAAATATATACATATGTGCAGACTAAAAAACAGGCGTTAAGCTCACAATACCATGCATCATGCATATGCTAAACAAACCTACCATAAATAATAAATATTACAAATTTGAGATACAGTATACTTATTCGATATCAATTTGTCAAACTCAAATGTCATGATTGATATTCATTGTTCGACTTTATAGTAATACAATCAGCAATCAGCATCATATGAGTCTTCATCAAGACCAACATCATTATCATTATCATGACCAAGTATCCCTATGAAGCCCATCTACAGAAAATGCTGGCTTCCTCAAACTAGACAATTATACATGTATGGTAAGAAAGGGCATTTATAACCTCAACAAGACAACTAGATTTGCCAAGATTTCCCCTACTTTGTTACATAATGACCAGCAACATAGAATTGCATATATTGGCTGTTAATTTTCATAGAATGCAATTGACCTATTACTATAAGAGGAGATTAGACTACGCTATGACAAAATGTTGTGTTGTGGAAATCAAGAGCAGAGCCAATGTTTGGCAGGGCACACAATGGAATAGTTAGATTAAGTTAAGAAAGAAATGGATTACTTATATTGGAATGAGAAGACCTGACACCCTTTGTCATCCCATGTGGATACTGACAATTTCTCTTTCTTGCAGATGCTTGTAACATTTTAATTGATATCTTTTTGTTAATATCTGCTTGGCTATAGCCGCCGTATTTTTTTTCCCTATTACCCTCTGGCCAAGGCCTCACTCAAAGTCCCCATTAGTTCCTTTTCCACCTCATATTCCTTATTTGACATAACCTGTGTTTCCTGACTCATCAAACAAAATAGAAGTGAAAATGATAGTTGTTTAGGGTGCATTTGTGATGGTCAAAAGTAAAACAAAACACATTGATTGTTTTGCCCGCCACTGGATTTGCTCTGGAATTTGCTTGACCTAGCTGGAATTTGCCCAAATATGATCATGAAAGATTCCGAATAAATTCGTGCTAAAAGAACCATGCCCTATTCATCAATATATTGTTTGAAGACAAGTCTAGGGCATGGTTTTTTTTGCACATATTTGTTTGGAATTGTTCATGAGCGTACCCTTGCAATTGCAGCTAGGTCGAGGTGATTCTGGGGAGATTTTAGCAGTGGACAATAATTTCAATGCTTTTTGTTGGACTTTTGACAATAGATGTGATGTCTGAGATTATAATTTTCCTACTCTGATTTTTTTCTTATTTTCTGGATATTTTGATAAAAAAGAAACTAAACAGCAAATAGGAAACTAGGGTAATGCTGGTGCAAACAGAAAAATCCCCTGTGCCAATGGATAGCCAGCACAAGCAAAAAAATCAGAATATATTTTGCTAGTAAATATATGGAATGAATACACAGCTGTATAAACCCTTCAAACTGGAATTATTTGATGATAGTAAATGTAATGCAGATTGGCAGAGCTGTGACCCATAATTTCAGAATTTACAATGGAAAACCACTCACATTAGATACAGCAGAAAATGTAGCAATGGAAAACCTCTGTAGGATGCTGCGAAACCTCTGAAGGATAGTACTCAGTAAAATAAAGTTGAATCAGCAGTAAATTAGCCAGTAGACCCTGTACGGACTACCTGCAGCAATTAATGATGGTGCTGGTGTATAAGCTGCTGTATGGCAGCCTTTTTAATGACTGAAAATTCCAATACTTGGCAATGATAACCGTCTATTTGGCTGATAACTATCAATTTCCACCTCCAAGCAGGGTTAACACTCCACTTACTGATTATTGACGGCTGGAATAGGATTAAGGCAGCACTGAAAACTCTTTAATAATGACAGTTTCTGATTTCTTAAAATTTTGTTCACTCCAATGAGGTATGACAGCATTCAGGTTTCACCAAGAGTGCTGATCATTCAGATTTGAATTGGAAGCTTCTCCAAAATATTCAAAATAATTATTTTTCCTTCTCCTGAGGGTAGTGCTCCACTTTGCCTTGTTAATGATGATTGGATTGATAGAGGGCAGCAGCTAGAATGTCCGAGTTAATGCCAAAATGAAAATACTGATTTTCCTCCTCCAAATGTGGCATCAGCTAGAATAATACAATAGATCAAATCTGTCTTAGTTAATGCCTGGAAACTCACCAAAAATTCTGATAATTCACCTAAAATCCTCAATTATGCTTTGACAACAAAGGATGACATTTACTTGCAAAAGCATTGCAGTGACACTATAGCACTACTATAGCAAACTGAAAATATCTCTAAATTCCCCACAAATCAGCATAATCGTGATTCCTAGATGGAATCACTTAAGATTAGAAGCAAGGGGTTTCATCTTTGATCCCAAATACGAAATTCAAGATGGTTTTCGTTTTCTCAAAATCTCGAACAAACCAAGTGTTTTCATCCTTGGATGCCCTAGATTGAGCAAACTACCAAATCTGAAAATTGTATGCAATAGGATAACTTGAATGATGATCCTCAAATGAAGATAGGCCTCCTTTTATAGTGCTCAAGAATGGACTCTCGAGACCAAATTTCCAAAAGTATTAAAAAATACTTTTATATATTTTATTTAGCATTTAAAAATGTTTTTAATTTAATATTAGTATTTAATTTTTTTTGTTTGTTTTAGTACTAGTGTTTAAAAACACCTTTTATTTTAATTATAATAATATTGTTATGTTGCCCCAAAAATTAAGAATTACTAGGCCCAAATTAAATTATATTATTAATTTTTTAGTCCAAAAAAGGGGACATGAAAATAAAGAAAGCACCCTAAATCCTAAAGGATGGTCCTTTTCACTCGCATTTTCTTTGACAAGTCAGAAAACAACAAACAAGAGGCATTCTTTGTTTTGTATTAATAGAAAAAAATACTGTGGCCACGCCCAAGCGAGTTTTGGTTAAAATGTTACAAGCAATTGCAAGAAAGGGACATGGGATGACAAGGGGTGTTGGGTCTTCTCCTTCCAACTTAGGCAATTTGTCTCTTTCTTAACATAGTCTTCCTATTATGTTGTGTGCCTTGCCAAATGTTGGCTTTGCTCTCAATTTCCATAATACAACATTTTGCTGTTGTATAGTATAATTTCCTCTTATAGTTGTCACTTTATAAAAGGTAAAAGCTGATATATGCAATTCCATGTTGGTGGCCATTGTGTAGTTGAGTGGGGGAAACCTTGGCAAAATTAGTTGTCTTCTTGTGGTTATGAATGCTCTTTTTTACTATATACAATATATTACAAGTGCATAACAATAAAAATCTTATGAGAAACCTTATCTCATATTCTTCTCAAATGGATACATTCAACCAGCTTGCTGGCCTGGCAAGGATCAAAATACTTAACCATAGAGACCTACAAATGCAACCTGAAACAACAAACAAATATGATATCTTAACCAAACTTAATTCATTTTTTCCACAACTAATCCATTTTCTCATAATGATAAGAGTGGCAGAGCCCAATAGGGTTTCCATTCAATGACAAGAACAATAGAAGATTTGTGAAAAGGAGTGGAAAACAGTCCCAGTAATGGCAACAAAACTATATAAATATCTCATCTCATACTCAAATTGCTATATCAGTGATTGCTGAACCATGAACTTTCCCAAATATCGTGGCATCCAAACATGTCGCCATATTTAGAATCAACAATAACAACTAAATCAAAATGACTAAGGATTGCTAGATGGACTCCAAATCAATGATTCTTAATAAAGTCTTTAGTTTGTTGTTAGGATTAGGGTGCCATTAACCTTGTAACTCCTATGTCATTTAACTATTGCTAATACCGTTTGTAAATCATTCATAAGGGATGAAGGCTTTACCAATAGGGGTAATTATTCATTATCTCTAGGGTTTTATTGGTATGGTAATTAATGTTTACCGGGGGTTGGTAACTAATTTTTAATTGGCGGTGAGTTACTATTTGTTGGATAAGCATCTTGGAGGTTAAGTTGGTTTTGGGCATCCGACTTCCCATGAGGTTGTTTTGGACACTCATAATGATGTTTTGGATGGTTATTATACCTCCACATGATGACAGAAACCACCTTGTAAGATGGGACAAATTAGGTGTCCATAAGGACAAATTAATGGTCCATGTGTAATAGGTGAGCAATGGGGTTGCAACCTACATTGTTTTATGTAATAAATGCTTGGATTTTCTTAAGGTAGGCATTCGGACATGATAACCAACTTGGATGCCCCATTTAGGGGGTGGAAACATTAGTGAAGAGGTGCTTAAGGTGGTAGTAATGAGAGGAAATTAGTAAGTAGGAAAACTTCATTTGTAGGTGCTTGAGGGAATGTGTGAGATGCTAGGAAAATCTTTGTACATAGGTGTTGTTGGATTGAAGACACAATAAGAGTGATGAAATTGAATGTATTGTAATCTTTCTTTTGAAGATAATATATGTTTGGCCTCTCTTCTTGGTGGAGTTTTTTCCCAAAAGGGTTTCTCTATGTAAATCTTGTGTTGTGAGATGATCTTTTGGAGTTTCTTGCATTCTTATGTTGATGATTTGTGCCTCTTTGTTGCTGCTATCTTATGGTGATGTTATCTTCCTTTTATTGTTGTTTTAAGTTCATATAAGGTGGTTGTATTAAGCATGTTAAAGTGGCTGATTTAAGCATCACAAAGATGTTGAATCTTTACACGGTAATTCCATAGTAAGGCAACCTAATTTCCCATTTGCATACAATTTTCAGATTTTCATATTGTACTAGTCTAAGCTTTGTATCTCACCAATTGGTATCATATCTTGAATGAAGCTTTGGTGATTAACAATTGGACTAGAGATTGATCTTTTCTCCAACATCTGTAAGCCCCATACTAATAATCTCGTCAAATGTTAGATACTGATTACATAATAATACTGATGCTTTAAAGTTTATGACTGCATGCATCATCAACAACCATAACAAACCATATCTACAAATTTTTATAAGCTTTTGGCCTCACATCTGATTTCCGTAAAAGAATCAACGTCCAAAATTCCCACATCCTTTCCAAAAAAGAGTAGAAAAAATATGCAACAAGAGTTCAACCTCATGGAATGGAAAGCTAGATTCTAGGTACCCAAGCTCTTCATTTGGCATGTAAGGCTCTCTACTCATAGTGGAAATGGAGTTCAATTACTTGTTCCATAATTTGTCTTTATCTATTAGCCAAT
>VDFB02325468.1:0-29837 GCA_007258455.2 Sequoia sempervirens
AAGACATCAAAATCCAAAAAAAATAGAAAACATCAAAATCCAAAAAAATTAGAAAACTTCAAAATCCAAAAAAACATCAAAAAACTTCAAAACTTCAAAAAATAGAGTCTGAATCGGAGTCAGAGTCAGTTTGTGTTAGTAGGGTCGAACTATGTTGCCCCTACGCATTTTTTATGTAGAAAAGGCTCATCTTAAATGGGCCCTCAAGGCATTATAGGTCAGCCCCTTTAGGTTGTCCAAATAAAATCATGACTCCGTATTTTATCAAATAAGGAAAATTCAAGTCATGTCAAACTACGAGGTCTCTGCACATTGCTACGTAGGCAAGGCCATCTGTTGATGAGCCCCTAAGGCCCCCTTGGTAAAAGTCCCTTAGGGTTTGTTGGGTCTATTCATGTCCTTGGTCTAAAAATAATCATCATTCAATCTAAATCATCAATCAAAAAGTGCACATAACCAACAAAATTTTTCATCAATCAGTCATCTTATCATCAATCAATCAATCCGGTCATTCAATCATAATGGGGCATTATGTCATTTGTCTCATTCGATCTTATCTTTTATCTTTTATTAAGATGTGTCCTTCCTAAGACTAGACTTTGTCAATTTGGTAATTCACCTTAAGCATGATATGTCTTTCTTGTAGTTAGGTGCCTTGTCAATACTTATCATTTGATCAACTCTATTAGATGTGTCCTTTTCCTTAAACAAGATGTGTCCTTGCAATTAGGTATCATCACATCACTTGGTCATATCCATCAATCTTTGTCACAATCAATCTTTTCAACCTGGTCAATCAATCTTGCCTTAATCAGAATGTGTCCTTGAAACTAGGCACAATCAATCAAATCAATTGGTCAACTTTCGTCAACTTGTCAATCAATCTTTGTCAACCTATTGATTAAATTAATTTTTCAACTTTTGTCAACTTTGTCAAATCAATCAATCTTATCAACTTGGTCAACTAATCTTTCCTTCATCAAGATGTGTCCTTCCTAAGCCTAGGCATAGTCAATCAAATCACTTTATCAATCCTTGTCAACCTATTAATCAAACTTAGTCATCTTGATCAAATCAATCAATCAAACAATCTCATCAAGTTGGAAAACACTATCTTGGAAAACACTTTATTGATCTAGATTTTTCTTATCTTTTCGATTAATTTTGGGTCATGTTACTAGTCTCCTTGATGATTTCCTATCAATAGATTTAGATGAATGATGATGGATCATGGCCTCTTTTCTTTGTTTGTTGTCTATGGCCTGTCTTGGAAAAAAGGCTAGGACAATTGAGTCCTTAGTATGAGCTGGGGCATTCCTTGTCTTTTTGCTTGCTTGTCTCTCCCAAATGGTCACCTTGCACACCTTGGTCTATGACATACCATGGTGTTTGTGGAAGATTTGTGACATTTTTGACACCCAATGATGATAAAAATAAAAATGTAAGCATGAACGTTGGATCCCTTATCATTCCTGGTCTAACCTTCCATCTCTATCTCCTTTGTATTTTTCACGCTAAAATTCATCTCCTCCATCTTCTCCACACTAACATTTCTTCTATATGCATCTTGAAAAAGTCCTGTGGCACACAAAAACATCTTGCATCCATAATCATGTTAGGCTGCATCATAGAAAACAACATCATCATAGACATCATTTTCATATTAGGACACATATATTTGCACAAGAAAATACAAAAACACAAATTACATCCATATATCATTCATACCTTATCATCATGATAGTACCATTTGCATCATACATTTCATTATATCATTACATCCCATATCACATAATATTACATCCCATAACATGTTGCATTACAACACATTTGCATTGCATATCACATTTCACATTAGGTGTCATATTTTGGATTCACATCACATATTTTCCATCAAACATTTTTCATTAAATTACATTAATACATTCCATCTAAAATTACATTAAGACATTTCCATTGCACATAACATAATCAAAACATCCATAACAATAAATGCATTACGTCATTATATTTCACTATACTAATAGCATAATCATATAGATCATCATCATATCACACTGCATTTAGTAAACATTAGGCCATCAATATTGCATATCATAAAACCATAAACATTTATAACATAGTCATAGGTACATAATCATAAACCACATCAAAACCATCACATCATCATATAGAATGCATCAACAAACATCATAATCATACATGCATAATCATCCATCATATCGCAAATCAATACATGAACATGCAAAAATAAATACATAAGCATCTATCACATAGTATGTCATCATAATTGCATAAGCACATCATAATGCATATCATCAACTACCACCAAAATCATATCATATATATTGCTCAAAATCATGTGTCATAGGTACAATGTCATGGTGCCTAAATAAAATGGAGCTTGCTAGCTCAATAATCAAGTGTATCTGTGTCTATATAATAACATGATGAATGCTAAAGATGGTCTGTCTAGCACTACCCTCATCTCCAATCCCTGTAGTCATGTGCCCTATGTTGGGAGTTCTGTCATATGGGGTGGCTCGCCTAGCGTCTAAAGTCTCACCCTCTGACCTGTTGTGTGACCATTGGCTACATGTTATGCCCTGTGATCTGTTGATCTCCACCTGTGAAAAGCTAGGCTCCCTCCTCTTCGGTGGCACAACCCTCTCATACAAGCCTCTGTAATACTGGGTAGCCACACCTTGCCTCACTAGCTCCCATGCAATATGAACCACTAATCTACTACAGGTGACTATAAAATCAATAATCCACTATGCCCGATGTCACCCAATCATTGCTAGGTCCCTCTCTACCTAAAAGGCATCCCTATTGGTCTTAAGGTCATCCCTCTCAGTATTCACTATCCTCAACTATGCCTCTAGGGCTTGCACCTAAACCAATAAAGCAGCTATCCTCTACTCCAATGACCCCTCTAGCTCTCTGGTCCTCACCTCCTGTAGCATCTCCTCCTCTCCCATGATGATCCTCTCGTAGAGAATTTTCTTTGCCTCATCCATATATGCCTCCTCCTCTCCTCCTACCTATCCTCCATCCCCACCTCCCTTGACCTCCATAGCCTCCAAGTGTGCAACCTCCACTATAGGCACCTTCGCATGCTACTCCCTGGCTTGTACCAATATCTCTGTTATAGCCCTGACCTCTAGAAAATCCTCCATCTCTACCTCCTCTCGGATAGGTGGCAGCTTCCTACCCTCTTGTCACCCTATGTACCTCCTCCTCACCCCCCTCCTCCATCACCCCATCACCCCCTCGTCCTCCTTCATCTCCTTGTCTTCCATCTCCTTTGCCCATCCTACCTCCACCTCCCCATCAACCTATCACACCCCTCACTCTATACTCTACTAGCATTGGCTACTATGGATCTGTAAGTGGAATGGGCCTATGAATTCACCACCAATCATCATACACTAGTGTGGTGCCCACATCTGAATCTCCTCCCTGCCACTCCCAATCCAGGGCCTGTAAGGCATCTATCGCCTGCTCCACCGTGGTGACTACAATCTATGGGCCCTAAGGATGCACCTCATGAGATGATCGCCCATACTCTACTCGACCTACTAGAACTCCCTACCTCTCTCCAAACTATCATCAGACCCTCTCTAGTAGATACATCTCAACAATGTGTTGAATCTTTATTGTCTGTCCAATTAGATATCTTAGTTGTCTTCCCCAAGGTAAGTGGTCGTCCTCATCTATCCACAATAGGCATGTCCTTTATGGTCTCTAGATGAAACTCACCAATGTATCTATGCCATTCCTCCAATAGCCCACATCTTCGACATGTGTTTGAGTCAAGGCCCCCTAATAAATATAAGAGTACGGTGTTGTTCCCACCACCTGCCAAAGCACTGGTGGCTAAAACATAGCTATGTGCTCCCATGCCCAACTATCAGCAAGGTCACACCATAGCTCAAGCTCTGCCCCTCTCTATAAATAATATCATGTAGCTGGAAATATAACATCACCAAAAGACATGGCCCCCATGCATACACTATCCTATGTTGAATTTTTAACCCTAATATCTCTCCCCAACCAACTAGGAAGCCATGGCCCCTATGACCAAGAATCATCATCCCTAGTATCAATGTGCATAGAACATAGCCAAACTGGTCATATGTCTCCACCAAGATCTCCCACCGGATCTCATAACCCTCAATGCCAAGCTCAACATCATCCTTGGTCTCATAATACTCATACAACGCCTAAAGTCCTCAAGCCAAGTTGTACAACACACGCTCACTGTGAATGGGTAATCTCAGGATCCTGTACATGTCCTCTAGGGTGACTATCGCCTCCCTCATAGGAAAATGGAATTTTCTCATCTCTAAGTGCCACCACTCTACTAGTGTTGTCAATATACCCCTATTTTCCCTGATCATAGGAATATATGTGACATAGAATAACCCAAACTCTAGTAACACACCCCTCTCATCATCGCCCAACTGGTCTCGCAATCAGAACACCTCTGGTCTAGACTCTCATGTGTAAATGGGAGGAAAATGCACCTGAAAACATCAAGCAACCAATAACGTCAATCCAAAACCTTCACTTTACCTATTGACCCTAAATTGACTAAGTAAAAATCTCCTAGTCTAGGGAAAATCCTTAATCAGGAAATTGCATCGCACTTTTTATCTAATATGTCACATAAATTATAACCAGCCTGCAATAAAAAATGTGTCACAGGCCTCACACATGCATCACTTTGACTTGCATATGTGATGAGAGGCTCAAAGATACTTTCATATAAGTCATTTTATGTTTAAGAGACTTGTTTATTTTATTAATTAACATGACTAGTGATAGACTATAGACTAATATATTTACCTACTTTGCTTTATGTGTTGGCTAATTTAGTAGATATATTTGAGGTAATAATTTATATTAAATGTGTTGCTTTTGTGATGATATTGATGAGTTAAAATTTATGCAGTTTTAGTATTTTGTTGTCATAATTGGTATCCTATTCTTAAGGATTTTATTCAGGGCATTCAAAAGACTGATGACTGATGATAAAGTTAAACTCCCTGTTTAATCAAATGAAGACAATCATCCCATTGATCGGCCTAGCTGGATGATGAATCACTAAATTTCAAATTAGCTTCATTTTAGTCGGTTTAGGAACTTCTACTCCCAGCATTGATCTAGCATTTCTCTCTATGTCTATTCTCAGTACTGTTTTAATTTCATTTAAATCTTTAGTTTAGATGGCTTGAATATTGGCAGTTAATGCCATGTTTTGAATTCAATAAGGATATAGTTAGAAATATCCATGTTTAGGATTTAGAAAGGAGTTAGATGATTTTCGACTAGAAATCTTGTAATGGTTGCAATACTCTATTTTGCGTCCCTATTTGAGCAATTTGAATGAAGATAAGAAGTTAACTCAAATTAATGTGTTAAGAGATCTTAACAGAGGAAGAGCAGGGCCTACTCAACCAAAGGAATTGATCTCATGTGGTATTCATCTGAGTTTATTTTATTTCTATTCATTAATATTAAATTTGGAGTGTTAGATAATAAATCTGGAATGTTAAGTTTGTTTGAATCATTTTCAGCAATTGTATTTAAATCACTTTTAAGTTTAGTTTATCATGGTTAGAATGGTTTGTTAGATTAATTGTAAGGTTTATTGAGTTAATCGGATTTAGATGTTGTTTGTAGGAATTAAGTTTGGTAATTATCTATTAATTTTAATTAAAGCAATGATGGGAACTTATAGAAGGCTGAAACTGAAATTTGCTTGGAATCTATTCATGGAAATTAGTATTTATGTTTTCTAGATTAATCATTATTTCCTTGCACTTTATTTCTATTCTATAAAATAGCATTTATTTTCCAGAAAATCTTAAGATAGATTTCTTTTGAAGTAAATTAGAATTAAATTTTTATTTTGAATTCTAGATTAAGAATTAAAGTAAATGTTAGTCTTTTCCATGAATCGGTCGCAATCAAGTCAAAGGAAGTTAGAAATAAGTTGACAAAACTTTAAATTAGGAAATAAAATATAATTGATCCTTAGGAATTAGTCACTGAAGTTCAACTCCTAAAAGCTCCTGAAGGAGTCAAATCAACACCTAAAGTCATTGTTTATAATGCAAAAAACCCCCAAAAGTTTGTGACAACATCCTTATGGCATATAGCTTTGAGACACACCCGGTTCAATAATTAATTGACTAAATGATGCAAGTTGTGACATCAACGACCTTTCCCATCAATATGCATCACACAAAGTCATTTGCATCATTCTCGATAACATATGCAACTCAAAAATGCACTTGCATCACATAATTTCATGCATTATAACACAAATGTTTCTTGCACTATCCCTATGCATTTGTGTCACACTGAGATGATTGCGACTAACCACTTATTGAATGCATCGAGTGCGATGATAGATGTGTCACACATCATGCGGCGCATTCATCTTCTAAATTATTTCCTAGCCTAAATGCACGTGAAACAAAAAAATCAAAGCATGAGTTCATAGTACATACTAGGGTGGGCACTCCCTCAGGATGACAGAAAGTGTAGATCCTATATGCTTGGTGGGAAGCCTCTAGAACTGGAGACATTTTTGTTGTATAATCACTCTGAGCTCTTTAAATTTCTAAATTGAAAATGTGAAAATGACCCTTTTTCAAATTCAAATTGTCATTTATAGGTCCAAATTTAGGGTTTTTGATGTACCTTTCCTTCTAGATGCACCCTTTGACACCCTAGATCTCGAATTCGACCCTGTTTTTTACCTTGATCATCAATTTTGTCTTCACCATCGAAATCCTAGCCATCCTTTTGTCTTATAGGGACAATTTTCCAAATTTTTGAAACTCTTTGAAAATTTGTCAAATTTTCCCGTGGGGGCATACCTATACCCTATTGTCACTGAGGCTTCCTAGAGCATCCCCTGACTAAATTTCTTTGATGCAATGCGATGAAATGCATTATGTCAAAGAAGGGGAAAATGTATACACTGAAAAATATCCTAAGTCTGTGAGCACCATTTTTCTTGGTTGTCATCCTTCAATAATTGAATAATTTTAATTATTCAATTATGTTTGATCATATTCCTCTATTGATTAAATAAATTTTAATTATTTAATTAATCCACCTTCTAATATTTATTCTATCATGATCAATTAAAATTATTAATTGTGTCGCTAATATATCCCTTTCTTCTATAATTAAATAAACCATCATTTATTTAATTATTTCTCTATAGTCAAATAATAATAATTATTAGTCAACCTTTTATTCTTCCATGACTAAATAATTGTTGAAATTATTTAATTCTTCTTTAATTTCCACCTCCCCCTTTAATTAAATTAATGAATTTAATTAAATGCTCCTTTTTCATTTTCTCCAAATAAATAATTTGAATAAATTATTTATTTGCCACTTGTCCCTTTCTTCCATTTTTTACATTTTTGAATAAATAATTTAAAATAAATTATTTATGCACACCACCTAGTCAAAGATGCCCTATCATTAACCCCTGTCATGGCCTTCATTGTTGTCATAGCCACCAAGCATCATACCTGTCATGATTCCTCCAAGAATAGCATATTCTTGGTGCATCAATTCTGGACCATTGATCTTGGCATCTTTTGCAAACTCAATCTCAACTATCCATTATGTAACCTCCCTCTCATGCATCCTCCACCATTGATCTTGGAATCCTTCTAGAGGATTGATCTCAGTTGTCCATTTGAAAGGTTGTCTATAAAAGCAACCTTCCTCCTCCATTTTCAATTTAACAGCTAATTGTCTCCAACTTTCTACTTACTATTTTGTAGGTATTTACACATGTGAAGCAACAAGTTTGAGGGAAAATATTGCAAAAAGGAGAAATAGGAGAGCAAGGGAAGTGATTCAAGATTCAAGCATGAGGAGTACTCTTATTTCATGTTTTTATTTTCTCATGCTTTCATTTTTTTCTCTTGTTTAGTTGTATTTAATAGTCTAGAGGTGTTAGCTATCACTATTCTAGGCTAGAAACTAAGAAACCATCTTAAATTTTTATAATACAATTTAATAAATTTCAAAGTTGTAATATACATTTAAAACATAAATAGACCATCGGATTCTAGGCATGCTCACACATTAAAAGACCATGTATCTTCATAGAGATATTTCAATCTCATGGGAAGAGTAATTGTAACTTCTGCATAGAATGGTTTTGTTCAACAAATTTTAATGGCTTTCAAGAAAATATGGAAACATAGACATGGCATGTGAGCTTCTCTAATTTCTGCAACCCATGAATATCACCCATGCCTCCTCCTTTATTTAGCTACACCATGCATGCAGGAAACTTGAAATGAATGCCAAGTAAAAGCAAAGGGAAACATAAAATGCATTTAATCGATTTGTTAGAGAGACTTTAGAAACTTCAAAAGAAAACTCATTCTGATAGGTATAAAGTCAAGTTTTTATAACTATAATCAACATCCTCCCCATCGTGACAAGATGAGAGCTTGACACCTTCAAAAACAAAAGAATTTTATCAAATGTTGAGAATATGTAAGGCGTAAAACTAGTTTCCATGCCATGTAGCAAGCGCCCTCTATTTTTGGCCCATGCTATACATTGAAATTAAATAGATACGACATGAATGACTATAGGTTATGCACAAATAGAGTTGAAGAAAAGGTTTTAGAAAATTTAAAGCAATCCAACTGAAAGATGTGTAGTTGTATGACCCCCCATTTTTCTACTCATGCAACCTTTAGAGATGTCATTTTATGAAAGTGCATTATATCCATTTTGTTAAGGCATTAGAAACCTCACACAAGTGCAACTAGCAAGTGTAAAGCTGCCCTCCATGACCTATATATTAAAATAAAACAATGATAACTATTTTTTTTATAGGTAAATTGTTGCTAAGGGGAAACACCCTGTATTCCTTAGAAAAGATAAAAATTACATAGATACCAAGACTTGGAAAGTTGTGCCTTTACCATCCCATCTGTTGTTCAATAGGCCCTTTGATCAAAATGGCCACTACCCAAAAAACTTAACACCTAGACTTTGTTGCTATTACAAAATGGCCTAAAACCAGTACAGACATTGACCATACCCAGGATTGACTCTTATCCCTTACTATTATCTTTCTACCCTTTCATTACATTGATTTACAAAAATATGACTACTAAACCACAAAAATAAATCCATTACCAAGCCCACCTTGCTCATTCATCCTCGTCATCTAAAACTGCCTACTTTTTGTAAGCTAGATAGTTTTCCACCACTGGACAGTCTGCACCACAGTTCTAGTGAGCTAGGCCTTTTTCCTTTTGCTCAGGGTCTCTCTCATCTTTCGAAATCCACTCCTCACCCATGCCCAGGTCCCAATCATCATCATCACTAGCCACTATCTCGCCTACTATCCCTTTATCCTCCAGATACTTCATCACCCAACCACGAGGAGGGTCTTCCATCATTTTTTTCCACTATGAGAAAGAAGATACTCTACTCTCTCTCATCCCATAGTTTTGCAAACCCCACTGGGTCGATAGTTCTTATTAGCAATAATTTTATCACCTTCCCTCCATTTTGACACGTCATATAGTAGTTTTACAGAATCAAAATCATCAGGTATCTGTCAATATTGTCTAGGGCTTCATCAATTTCACCCAACCATGCATGAATGAAAACCATCTATGTCAATTTCTTGCCTCTTGCCTTCGACACACCCATATGCAGTAACATCACTAGGAACATGGTAGGAATGTCCACATTCACCTTGAATCTCTAGTATGCTTTTAGGAATTCCAGACCCAACACCTTTTGGGTCACCCAGAGCACCAATAGATGGGAGGAAGCCAACAACCCTCACAATCTTTTATCTATTATTTCTCCCACAAAGGATTATTGTTGTCTCTCAGTATTTAGAAACAATGGGGTTTCCATTATTCCTGGCACAAGAAACAAACTCAAGCTTGCCATTGCCTAAGCACCTTTCCTCTCCGCTCTAAATTTTCTTGTTCTCACTTTTGATTAAGCAATCACCAACTTTTCCCTTTTAATAAATGGCAGCCTTGTCTCTTCATGATAACCAACTCAGAATCCATAACATTTGAGGCATGTCTATAAATCTGCATCCTTGCGAGTGATACGAATCTACATATCTATATGAGAATGTGATTATCCTGTCACTTACATTACCTTGGGACTTGACATCACGTCTTGTTCCTCACCTTCTATTTCTGGCCCTTTTCATTTTTGGTTTTATTAAATTACGTGCTTTCATGGCCACCAGTTGTTTCAATCTTTCCCGATGTCCCTTCTCCAATTTTTGGATGGTTAGTCCCAACATTATAATGAATTCCTAACACCCTAACTTATGCTTACATGTTTCCAGTTGATGCCTTTTTTGCCAACTCATTCGCCTTACTGTTACCTTCTTGGTATATGTGAAAAACATGGAATACCTCAAATTTTCTCGTCAGTTGTTTGATGAATTGTAACAGATGGTTTAACTTCTAGTTTAGAGCATTACCTCTTCAAATAGCATTGATGGTTATGAGAGAGACCCCCTCAAATGAATATGATTCACTCCCAACTCCAATCCCGTTTGCAATCCAATTGTGGCTACCTAAAATTCTTCTTCATTATTCATGCACAGTCCCAGGTGAATAGATTTTTCTGCTAGAATTTTTCCTTGCACATCCTTGGAAATGCAGCCTACTCCTCCCGGGCCTGCATTACCATGGGAGGCCCCGTCAAAATTGATTTTAATCCATCCTTCTTTCGGATCTTTCCATACCGCTTCTGATCTTTTGACCTTTTGTGTGTGAGGCTCATTACTTCCGCTGAGTAGTGGTGGTTTCAGTTCACTGATTAACTTCATTAGTTTGTCATCCCAATCGGTGAAGATTTTTTTCTTTCTTTCTTTGCTATGAGCATCCTCATTGACTAGTTCTGCTATGGCCCTTTCAATTTTTTCCCAAAGATCATCCACGCTCATCTCCTTCCCTTGAAAAATCATTTTCTTTCTCTCCTTCTAGATTTCTCATATCACTGTAGATGGGGTTAGTTGCCATATTCCACCAAATATTGATTTCTTACCTCCTAGAGGCCACATTTTGAACCAAGTTTCAATGTCTTTCACCATGGGGTATTGCAGGTTTAACTTTTACTCCTAACTATATTCCAACAGGAACTTGCATATGGGCATGTCAAAAGTAAATGGTCTGCTAAATCTTCGCTCTTTTTGTGCATTACACGTCTTCTCGGGCCTTGAACTCCAAATGTTGCTAATTTATCTTTAGTGAGAACTCGTTTTTGAATTTCCATCCATGCAAAAACTTCTACTTTGGGGAGGCACTTGTTCCCCCACAATAATTTGCATGGATAGTCTTGTCTTGCCATAGCCAATTCTTTTATTTTGTACCCAAAATTCACTTTATATGTACCTATGGAAAACCTACACCATTTGATTACATTCTTGCCATTGGTGGGGTTGAAGTGTCTACTTTTGAGTATTTCTATCAACATTTCTTTCTGTGCTTGTGGATTATTGAGGTCTTTCATATCATTCCAACTCCATTTGGGGATTCCATTATTGAGTACTACCTTGCCATAGTTGGAGACATTTTTCCCCCATACTCGTAAGTTTTCTTCTTTGAGTTCTACCAATCTCAGGGTGTTGTCGATGGGAGGTTTCCCACACCATGAGTCACTCCAAAAGGAAGCACTTCTACCATCCCTAATCTCCCAAGTGACATGCTTGGAAATTATATCCCTACATTCCAAAATGAAATTCTAAACTGTAGAGCCTCTTGGAGGAGCTATTGTGGTGAGGATACGAGTTGGATCATCAGAGTCTAGGTATTTTCTTCTCATGATTCTAACCACTTCTTCTCACTCTTTGTAAATAGGTCATAAACCAGCTTGGCACCCATAGCTTATCCCACTTCTCATGATTCTAACCACTTCTTCTCACTTCATTATTACTAACTATTTTAGTACTTCCCCACCAACCTCTTTTGGGGTGCAAACCTTATTCCAAGCTATCAATGGGAATTTTTTCTACTCTCCTGTCCCACTCCTAAAGAATTTGTGAAAAAATTGTATCATAGACTGTTCCACTACTTTTGGGAGTTTTAGACATGACATTGAATATACAGAAATTGTCGATAATACTAATTTTACCATTAATAATCTTCCCACTTATGATAGCCATTTCCCTTTCCAAGTTCCCAATTTTCTTTTGCAACTATTTATCAAGATTTCCCAGTAGTATTTTTTATTTAACCCTACAAATAGTGGCATACCCAAAAATCACCTAGGAAGAGTTATCACTTTTAGGCTAAGGATTTTAGCCAGATCCTTTTGCAGACTTGGTTGTGTATTGAGGAAGAATACCTTTGACTTTCCCCAATTTATGCTCTTCCCTTATGCTTTACAATATTCATGTCTAGGAAGTTCTTGATCACCCTAGCTTCCCTCCTACTTGCCTCCCCCAAAAAATGGTGTTGTATGTAAAATATTGATGTGTGGTGGGATCCAATCCATTTGCTACATGTACTTCCACCCACTTGCCTTCCCTTCTCAGTTTTTGTATTCCTCTTCCAAGAACCTCTGCAATGATTATGAAAAGGAAGCCAGAAAGAGGGTCTCCCTACCTTAGTCCCCTTGTTGATGGGAAGTATCCATGTGCCGATCCATTCACTAGCACAGAGAATTTGGCTGTTGAAATACAACTCTTTAACCAATTTATCCACTTCTCATCAAAACCAAACTTCCCCAATACTTCCAAAAGGAATTGCATGTCCACCATGTCATATGCTTTAAGAATGTCTAGTTTCAATATCATACATGCTTCCTTGTTCTTCCTAGCTATGTGTATGGTTTCATGAGCAATAATTATACCTTATGCAATTTACCTTCCTAGCACAAAGCCAATTTTCTCTTATGATATGACCTCATTTAGTACACTCTTAAGTCTATTTGCTATGATTTTGGTGACCACCTTATATATTGTGTTACACGGTGCAATTGGTCTAAAATCACTCATCTCTTGAGGATTTTTCTACTTGGGAATTAAGGTTAGGAATGTGTGGTTTACTGCTCCCAACATTACCATCCTTCTTTGTGTAATCCCACAATACTGGTTTACAATTTTTGGCCAAACTGGACACTGAACTGATTTTTTCTAACTAAAACTTCACTTTTGGGCACCTATAGTGGCTCAACCATGAGGAATTTAAAGATGATGCAAACTAGTGATTTGAGAGATTTTTTCTATAGATTTTAAATATATTTTTTTCAAAAATTTTGGAATTATATTGCACTTCTTGTCCCATCTCCTTTGAAAACTAGTTTTTTTCAGTAAACACCATTTTTTAAGGACTGATGTTCACCGTCTACAACATAAATTTTTTCCATAAAAGATAAAATTGTAATTTTTTTGAATTTAGATTTTTAACTATGATATCTAGCACTTTCATTTGGTTTCATAGTGTTTTATTGATTATTTTTTCCTTAATCAAGTTTCAAAGTCAAACAAATTACAATTCAGACATAGCCATACTGTATACAACATAAATTTTTTTAAATGTATCGAAATTCAATTTTTTTTTGTTGGATTGAGGACTTCAATGTCTAGTGCACTGATATTTTTCAAAAAAAAATTGATAATCTTCTATTTTTCCACATGTGTTGAATAGAGAGCTTGATTTTTCAGTGAAAAACCTACATTCACAAATATATATATATATATATATAATAATTAAATTAAATTTATTTAAAATTATACTTTTTGGGAAGCTTCTAATAAGGACTAAATACTTACAAAAAATAATTTTAAATAAATTCATTTGATCCCCCAAAAGGTAAATCAAAAGTGGTTTTGTATCAACATTTTGATAGGTGTAAAGGAGACTCCATTATAGGTATGGTTTAAAATTAGCGGGGTTCTATCCAAGGGGGCTTGATCTAAGGTGGTTCAATCAAACCCTCTTCAATTTTCCAATCCTTTAAATGGAACTTTTCAAGGCTTAAGTCATTATATTTCCTAAAAATATGTGATTTCAGCAAAAATTAGGAGTGGGTGCATGGAGGTGGGTAACAATTTTATGGACACTTTTTTTAAAAAGTTTTGAAAAGTCATCACACGAGCATGTTATAATGTGCTCATGTCATGGCTTGGTGTTCTGAGCCTGAGGCTAGGCCAAAACAAGCCATAACGTGAGTGTGTTATAATGCGCTCATGTTATGACATGTTACAAGCAAAACAAAAAAGTGAAACGCATTCATTCTTGCATTTCGACTATATTTTTTGTTGTGCCCATGGCCAAATCCCCCATCTTTCACACTCGTATTCTAGGAGGAGTTATTTAGAAAAAATATTCATCAACAATTAGTATTTCATCACAAGGATGGCACCACGATGAGGAGGAGGTGTGAGAGGTAAGGATTGTTTGGTTTTTGTTTTGAATTTGTTAGTTTTAGGTTGTATTTGGTATTTATTTTTTTGAATTTGTAGGAGATTCAAATGAAACTACAAACCCTCAATATCCTCATAAAGAAGAGCAACCAAATCCTCAATAACAAAATCCTCAACAAGAAAATCAATCTCAACAAAAAAATCAACCTCAACAACAACCTCCTCCACCATTCACTCAACACCCTCCTGGCACTCAACAAAATTTAATGAGTGAAATTGAGAACAACAAAAAGAAAATTGAGGATTTAATTAGTAGGTTGAGTGATCCAAATGGTTCAACTATGGAAAGACTAAACCTAGCAAGTTCATTGAAAGATATGTTAAAAAATGTAGATTCAATTAGCAATCAAATAACTAGATGGCAAGATAGCAAGCAGGTGGCTAGGGCCTATTATGTTGATAAACTATCATATAAAGATGTAAAGGATTTAAAAATTACAAAAGGTGATTTGTACTTATTATTCACTAACCGACGCACAAATCAAAATCTTTCCCTCAATGCGAAGAGGTTTCATATTCATTGGTGCCACCACCAATAGATTATGAACTATTTTTATGATAGGTGGTACTTGGTTTTTGATTACCCACCATGCAACAATTGTGAAGTCCCCCAATATTTCCTTAGGAAACTATATAGTGAGTTCATTTTGAACAAAATCTCAAATTATTTTGATATTAGGGACTTCCAAGGGAGAGGTGGGGGGTCAGGTCAGGATAGACCTAGTGCACAGTCGGATCCTACGCGGCAAGGCAGATGAGCTCTCGCTAGGCCACCTCATGAGCACATTGTTATTCCTTCCATCATGAAGGAGAGTATCGATTTAGAGACATTTTAGGTTATCAACACTTTGAACTAGAGTGTCATCCAAAATACTAGCCCTATTTTACAATGCCATCCAGGGGAGTCTTCGAGTAGTGGCCTTTGAACCCATGTGTGTCAATCTTGTGGGGCGACTTGTTCATATGACCCCACTGACATTCAGGAGGTTACTACGCATGATTCATCTACAACCATAGAGATGGAGAGGGTAGCCGACATTTTGCATGAGGCGTATGGAATTGATACTCAGGTAAAAGCTAGCATGTTCATTGAATTTAATTTATTGAATTTCGATTTTGAAATGCTAGATTAACTAATTTAGTTTTAAGATTTTAATAAAATTGCAGGGGCACAGTGTTGACACTGGATACACCAGCCCTCCACTTGCTTATTTATTATCGGTGGGATATGTAACTAGTAAAAAATTATAAATTTATTACATGTTAATAGCATTGTTTTACAAATGGTATTTTAATATGTGATGTTGGATCTTGAATAGGCTAATATTGGAGGTTTCGAGGGAACACCTCCCAGTGCCAGTGGATTTACTCAAACCTACACACAAGTAATAGAATAAAGAGTTTAACTAATGAATTGTATTTAATAGATTTGTGTAGTTTATATTTATATCTTTGATTACGTTGCATTGCTCATCATTCAAATTCAAAGCATTACTTCACATTCCATAACTAATAACTAGATGTTGATAGATGACAAAATTTCAACTACAATATAGTTGTTTAGAAAGTCAAAATAAGCAGTGATGCAATTACTTCACATAGCATAAGTAATAAGTCTAGGAGCAACTTCCAATTACATTTCCTTGTCATTTTTATAACATTCATTGACAACTTTTGTTAAGATTTTGCAACTGAAATTTATACCTAAAATGACTACCAAATACCATTACAAACTCAAAAATGGCTATTTAAACCTTATTACATCATGAAAATAAATATACAACCTCATACATTATAAGTCATGATGTGGATCGCTATTGTAGTTTTTTTGATTGAATAATTGGTTGTTTTATTTTTAGATGTTGGTGGCAGAAACACCTCCAAATGTTATGAGGGAAATGGATATCCGTATTTCATCTGCTATACAATTCTCGATGGCTTTGACAAGGGAGGTATGAGGAAAATTACTAAATTTCAATTTACATTCATTGTTATAGATGTTAGTTCTAGTGAAAAATCAAACCATTATTGATTCGTAGTTTAATTTCTATTTGGATGGTTTATACAGGGCTTGAGCAGGCCTCAGCATCAATGTGCGAATATTTCCCTTGTGGAGAGTGATCGTGAGATGGTGGTAAGTGATTATTTTGTTAAATATATCATTTTTTATAATGTAATTTTTATATATTAATGTCTTTACTTCTTATTGTAACAGTTAAAACTTCATCAAGAACTTAACAATAGGAGGAGTAGTAGGAGCACTCCTTGAGCACAACACAAATGAGTGACAAACTCATCACCATCAAATTGACAAGCAAAGGGAAATAATTTATTTCCAGAGCATGGAGAGAAATGAATTTTGATTCCATAGCCCTTTGTTGTATGCCTACATGGCAGTTTTGTACATATTTTGTATTGGATATATTTGACATTATATGCCTATATGGCTATTTTGTACCTATATTTTATACTTATATTGACATATAAATTTATGTATGTGTACATGGCTATTTGGTTAGTACAAATATTTTTTTATCGATAGTGTCCATTTTTGCATTATAAATTCATGGTTCAATAGATATGAGTTACGTGTATTCAAGTGTATACTTTACAACTTACGTGTATACTTTGTGACTTACGTGTGTTCCAATGTATACTTTGCAACTTACATGTTTTCATGTGTATACCTTGTATTCGTGCATATACTTTGTATTAAGTTGTGTATACTATGTATTCATGTGTATACTTTAAGGCTTATGTGTTTGTGACTACTTGTGCTTCCCTTATTCACATGTATACTTATTAATTAGTTAGCCCTAGCATTGATCATTGTTGTCCTTCATGGTTTGTCTTGAATAATTTAATTGATTGATGCTAAACAACTTTATCTAAAAGAAAAAAACACGTTTTCAATTGGTATTCCATGAAATGATTCATAAAAACATTCCAATAAATTTAATCCTTTGATTGGAACAACTCAATTAAGCAAAGGATACATAATCTTCACAACACTTGCAAAACATAATATTCAGAGTATATGAAGTAGTCAACTTCTTGACACATTATCTATGTTACTGGGTTCTTCTATTGTAGCCCCGGTCGAGCTTTCATTTTTTCTTATAAGATTGAAAGCGGATTGTTACACAACTTTCTTTTTTCAAAAATCATTCTGCATCATTGAACTGATAATTTATCACACATCTATAGAGAAACAAAGCAATACTAAAAACTAAAACACATTACACTTTTTTTCTCACTAACTTGATGTACTCTCCAACATCTCTCTTCTCTCATGTGAAGAGTTAGAAATGCTTGGCCATGCCTTTGCATCATTCAGTTTGTTTTTCTCTTTTTGACAATGTCAAAAGCATGGCTACATACAGATTAGGCAAAATACTTTTCCTTTTAGATTAGCAATGCATGGAAGTGTCAAAAAGTATCTTTGAGATTACAAAAAGATATGTGTTTATACACTTCAATTGTGTAATCACCCTTTGGTTCTTTAAAAGAAAAATCTTCCTATGCCACTATTACACTACATAGGTAAACTGAATTTTTTTATTGTGGAGCTATATTAAGCTACCACTCTGAGGAACAATGTAACAATGATACAAAATAATGTTTGAGACTGGAAGAAGACATCAAAATGGCTAGTGTACTAAACAAATTCTTATGATTTTTGAAGAACACTAATAACTCTACTTAATTGGCTTCTTTTTTAAAAATCATACAAATTGAACTCTAGCATCAATAGACTCTATATATCAAGCTACGACAATTCAAGTTTCAATGATGAATAATTATCATGCATGTTTTAAATGACATTCAAGGTTATGGTGGTTTTGTTGTTTATATGATGTTATGTGATATTCTAATCCCAATCATGATTCTAGGCTACATATATATACATTTTTTTTTTACATGTTTTTTGTACCAACGAACCCAAAATGAACTGAACCCCCCTCCAAATAATTTTGGCCAAACTGGCGAACCGAACCCCCAAACCCAAACCAAAACCTCATACAACCTCAAAACCTCTTCCAACACTCTTCATTTTTCCTGCACAAACTTAATTGACCACCAAATTATACTGCCCCCTGACTTTACCTACTTTTACTCTCTCAAACCTCTCTTTTTCATTCAAAACCCTTATTTTCCCAACTAGGGAATCATGTCATAACATACGTTTGACCTCCACTATCCTTGCATACCTTTTGAACACATCAAACTCCATAAACTCACCCTATTTCCAACCTATTCTAACTTATTTTCAAGCAATTTCTTCTTTTCACCTCTTCTAGCCTTTCTTTTAAGGGGCCTCAATTCTAAATTTTTAGGAGGGGCAGTGTTAGTAATCTCTTCCAATGCCTTTACCAATAATATTTTTTTATTCCTACTCCTATCCTACTTACATCAGGCCCATATCACCAAGACACAACCTGAACAATAGGTGGAATGGCCTATTTCAACATATTATGCTCAAACCCTTGTATGAGCAAGTTCAGACCTATTTCAAAAATCTACTTCTAAGTTTCTTGGAAATTAATATAATTCCACAAGAATGGATTCTAATCAAAGCTAAAACTATTCTACAATAATGGATTCTAATCAACTGCTGTGTGTATGTTTCTCTTTTCAATTGTTTTGCATGCCATCATAAGGGATCAAGCTGGTTGAAAATACCTCAAACCAATTTTGTGTGTTTGGGTGCGAAAGAGGACCATGTCTAGTGTAAATGTACCTATCGAGATGCATTGGAACATTTTTTTTGGTCATACGAATTGCAAAATGAAAGTTGCACCACTTTGCAACTTTACACTACTTGCATTTGACACGTTTTCCATCAAGTGAAAATTGGACACCATAGGAAAACAACTCTGAAATAACAAAAATTGAGAGAGGTTATTGTAGAGGGGCCTAACATGATCTCGTAGGCTTAGACAGAGAGTTCGTAAGCATCACAGTTTCTGAGTAATAGCCCATCAAATATTGTTACCCTTTTGCACTTTGGACCCTTAAGGGATCGATCCAGTTGAACGTAGCTCAGAGCTATACCACATGTTTGGGTGCAAAAGAGGACCATGTATAGCGTAAATGTACTCATTTGAATGAATTAGAATAGTCCATTTGGTCACACAAGTTGCAAAATGAAAGTTGCACCACTTTACAACTTTCAACTACTTGCATTTGATAACTTTTTCCCCAAGTGAAAATTTTCCACCACATGAAAATGCCTCTGAGATAGAAAAAAATAAGAAAGGTTATTGTAGAGGGGCCCAATGCAATCCCATAGGACTAGATGAGAATTTTCTAAGCATCACGGTATCTAAGTAACAACATGCTAAAGTTTGCAGCCATTTTGCACTTTGGACCCTTAAGGGATCAATCCAATTGAACTTAGATCATAATGATTCTGCGTGTTTGGGTGTGAAAGAGGACCATGCCTAGCGTAAAAATACCTATTCGGACATGTTGGAATAGTTTGTTTGCTCACATGAGTTGCAGAACAAAAGTTTCACCACTTTGCAACTTTCAACTACTTGCATTTGACAACTTTTTTCCCAAGTGAAAATTCACCACCATGGGAAAATACCTCTGAAATAGTGAAAAATGAGAGCGGTTATTGTAGAGGTTCCCAACACAATCCCATAGGATCAAACAAGAATTTTCTAAGCATCACGGTATCCAAGTAACAACATGTTGAAGTTTGCAGCCATTTTGTACTTTGGACCCTTAAAGGCTCGATCCAGTTAAACATAGCTCAGATCGATTACACATGTTTGGGTGTGAAAGGGGACCATTCCTAGCATAAAAATACCTATTCAGACACATTGGAAGAGTCTATTTGGTCACACAAGCTGTAGAATAAAAGTTGCACCACTTTGCAACTTTCAACTACTTGCATTTGACAACTTTTTTCCCAAGTCAAAATTCACCACCACGGAAAAAATTTCTTTGAGATAGTGAAAACTAAGAGAGGTTATTGTAGAGGGGCCTAATGCAATCTTATAGAATCATATGAGAAGTTTTTAAGCATCACAATATCTGATGAACAACATGCTAAAGTTTGCATCCATTTTGCACTTTGGACCCTTAAGGGATCGATCCGGTTGAATGTAGCTCGAAGTGATTCCACATGTTTGGTTGCAAAGAGGAAAATTTCTAGCATAAACATACCTATTTGGACATGTTAGAATAGTTGGTCACACGAGTTGTAGAATGAAAGTTACACCACTTTGCAACTTTCAACTACTTGCATTTGACAATTTTTTTCCCAAGTCAAAATTCACCACCACGGGAAAATTCCTTTGAAATATCAAAACTGAGAGATGTTATTGTAGAGGGGCCAAACTCAATCCCATAGGATCAGACAAGAAGTTTCTAAGCATCATGATATCCGAGTAACAACATGTTGAAGTTTGTAGTCATTTTGCACTTTGGACCCTTAAAGGATTGATCTGGTTGAACGTAGCTCGAAGTGATTCCGCATGTTTGGGTGTGAAAGAGGTCTATTCTTAGCATAAACATACATAGTTAGAAGCATTGTAATAGTTTGTTTGGTCACACAAGTTGTAGAACGAAAGTTGCACCACTTTGCAACTTTCAACTACTTGCATTTGACAACTTTTTCCCTAAGTGAAAAATCGCCACCACAGGAAAATGCCTCAGAGATAGAAAAAACCAAGAGAGGTTATTGTAGAGGGGTCCAATGCAATCCCATAGGACCAAATGAGAAGTTTCTAAGCATCATGGTATCTAAGTAACAACATGGTAAAGTTTGCAGCCATTTTGCACTTTGAACCCTTAAGGGATTGATCGAGTTGAACATAGCTCAGAGTGATTCCACGTGTTTGGGTGTGAAAGATGACCATGCCTAGTGTAAATATACCTATTTGGACATGTTGGAATAGTTTGTTTGGTCACACGAGTTGTAGAACGAAAGTTACACCACCTTGCAACTTTGCACCACTTACATTTGACACTTTTTCCATCAAGTGAAAACTAGACACAATGGGAAAACCACTCCGAGATAACAAAAAATGAGAGAGATTATTGTAGAGGGGCCCAACATGATCTCGTAGCTTCAGACAAATATTTTTTAAGCGCCATGGTTTTCGAGTAATACCCTATCAAATATTACTACCCTTTTGCACTTTGGGATCTGATGTTTCCTTGAATTGTATGGTTCCATACAGGGTAATTGTGCTCTCTTTTTGATGGAATTCGGTGGGCAGTAGACTTAACTCCATTTTAGTTTTGGTTTGGTTGGATTTCAAATGATTTTGTGCATTTTACAAGCCAATTACTGAGGCAAATAGAGGGTTTTTAAGTGATTCCCTAGATGTCAAATGGTGCATTTTTTAGTGGAAAATGGTGGTTTAGTGCTAGGGTTTGAAGAAATCTTTGGGGGAAGCAATATCACTTGAACTTTTAAGCTTGTTCAGACCTTTTTGAAGGTGTTTCAAACTTTCGTTGGCTATGGGAAGGTTTGGAGTATGGGTTTTCAATAAACCCTTACCTAACTTGTGAAAGAAGAGGGTTTTGGGGTTTGTTATGTTAGAGGGATTATTGATGCAATTCAAGGTGGAGGAACTCTTTTCAACATCAATGTTAATCAATTCTCAAACAATGAACCCAAACTTTGATCACTAAAACACCCGATTTCTCAAAACACACTCAAAAGGCTTGTAGACTTCAATATTCAACAAATGAAGTTATCCTACTACTAAGGCCATACAAAGGCCAACAAATCATCACTAGAGAGTTTCTGAAATCCTAATACAAGATTCAAAAAATATCCCCATAAGTTTCTTTACTCCATCATCGAGAACCAACAAACTGACCTACTAAAAGGCTACTAGAATTATCCCACTTTTCCAAACAAAGTACCTTTTAAACTTCTTGTAATCACACAATCCCTTGGATATTCACTAATTGTGACTCACAACATCAAATTCACTGATCATTACACCAACATAATGCTTCTAGGGTGTTGTCCCAGCAAACCCTCCCTTTTCATGCATAAAACTAGGGTTTTACTAGATCTACCATAAACCGAGCTTTCCAAACTTTGAAATTGTTTCCAACACACCTATTTAGGCCTTCATAGACATTCTACTCCATTACCAAGCCAAATCCACCAACATTTCACTAAAACCATTCATAAAACCTCAATTTTCACATGCATTTTGTTCTGCCCCAGCCCTAGGGCATCACTCAAAACTGACCAAAATGACCTCTCAGCCTTCCAAATCCCCTATACAATTAGATTACACTTTTCACATGACCCATTCCACAAGAAATTTGGAAACATAAGGTGGAATGGATCAAATCCACATTTTAGAAGACCATCAATAAGCAAACGATGTTAAATCAAGAGTAATAGAGTATTGAAGAGAACTCACTCAATATTTTGTCTTAGAACCTCCAAAATGATGTAAACTAAATCTACTTCACACTAATACACAATGAAAAAGGTTTTAGAGCAATAAGGACCTGTACAGGTTTGTACAAGGGAAAGAAAGTTCAGAAAACTCAACAAAATATTGATAAAATGTTGTTTTTGTTTTGAATTTCTTCTATCAGCAAAATTACATTGTGTCTGAGCCTTCAAGAGGCTTTAAATAGCTTTTACAAATGATTATACATCTTTCCAATCATTCCTAACTATTGTTTTTGTAACTAACATGACTTACTACATTATAAATCAATTGGTCTAATATGACCTTATTCAATTCACAAAACTCAAAACACAAAACTAACTTAAGACTTCCATGAACCAAATTTGATCAATAACCTTGGTGCCCCTGCACCAAATTTCAATATTTCAGTAAATATCATTACAATGCCTTAGGTACTCTATTCTCATAGATATTTTACAATGTCACTCATACATTTTGAGATTCTCTTATAATGTCTACATCATAGGTTCTCATTATGAGGTTAACTTCAAATGAGTAACTTGAGATTCCCTCGCAAATCTTCACATTCTCTTTTAGAATGGCTTGAAATAAAAATTGAGATTTGTCAAGATCATAAAATAAGGATGTTCCATTACTTTTTTGGCTGAGATTCTCTTTGATGGCTCATAAATTAGCATTTTCTGCAAGGAGAGACCAATCAAATTTTAGTAGTTTAGTTACAAATATGCAAAGTAAAAGAAGTAAAAGAAACATCCAAAATGGAAATCAAATGAAAATAGATGGAAGGCACTTACAGATAGGCATTACAATCTCTCAACTTAGTCACTCTTAGTCATACATCTTCACTACGAGTTCCAAGATATCTATTGCACACACTTCTCGTGAATAGAATATCTTGAAATTCAAGATGCTCTTATAATGTCTACATCATAGGTGCTCATGATAAGGTTACTTACAAATACACAAATAAATTTGCATTGCTTTTTTGGCTGAGATTCTCTTGGATGGCTCATAAATCTGCATTTTCTACAAGGGGACACCAATCAATGTTTACCAGGTTACTTATAGATACACAAAGTAAAATAAGATGATAGCATTGACATCAAACAAATTAACATGCATACAAGTATAAATTAATAAGAACCATTGTGTATATACTTACAAATTAATCCAATGAACCATTCGGGTTTGGTCTACTCTTTATTGTGTCAAGTATTGCCTCATGGTTAGACTCACAAACCTTCCACAAGGTCTTGTTCAAAGGTCTAACCCCATATTTGGTCAAACGAACATTGGATGACATGACAAGGTTCAATTAATGAAGAATCTTATGATGTGTGTCAAATTCTTGAAACAACCACTGTTTAACACTCTTATGTGGGTACCTTCTAAGCCACATTCCAATAACAACAACTGAGCCTGTAGGGTATTCGTTGTTTTCTCCATCTATAACTAGGGCTTCCAATTTCTTTTTGGCCTCAACACAATGACACAAGTAATAGTTTGTTCCCTCTTCATTTTCTTCATCTGCAATAACTGCATAAACATGCCCTACATTGATATGTGCAGCAAATCACTTGAAATTAGTCAACATTATGAATACAGTACAAAGTCAGATAACAATATGGAATTTTAAAAACTAAGCAAGTAGATATATTACCTGGTTGAACTAGATCTGATATGTGGTAAAAGTCGATCGATGATTCCATTTATGTTAGTTCCAATGTCGTTGGAGGGAAATACGTGTGAAGTGGGCTAAGATAACTTGTCAACCATTTTTCAACCCACTCCCCTAGCTTGCAATCATTCTAGGCTTGCATTGTACATTAAGAACAAAAGCATGCCATTTTACATGTATCGATACTCCATAAACTTGCATTTGAGCTAAGGAAAGAGTGTAGCTCACTCAATCATGTTAGTCTACAACAATCCTCATATGGTGCAATGTTATTATCATCCATCAACCAAAAAACTCTACGAATTGAAGACATACCTTCATTACCTAGACCCATCAAAGAATTACACCACTTGATGATTGATCTTGCATCTGTCAACTTTGCACTGTCTTTATACTTTAACTCTTCGCATGCTAATGCTCTTTTCATGCATGCTCCTACACCATCATGCTCCCCCTTTCCATCCCTGGCCTCACAAAAAATCCACATATGTTGAACACGTGTAGTGAGATGCATCTTACATAACCAGTAGAACATGCGTGCATTCTTGAATTGTGTTGCACAATTATCCAACCATATTATATGCTGATTGTATGCTATGCCCCTCTAAGCCAAATCACTGTACAACATCTGGAAGCAAACTTGTACGAACTATAGAGAATGTGTGTGATCATCACTAATATAAAATTGATACTCCCTCAATACCTTCCTTGGGTCCTCTATACTATCAGTTACATGAATGAATGCTATGTGCACAAATATTGAAAGTTGTGTGGAGTTGTAATACTGTGACTACACCTCACATTGTGGCTGTAGAGTGTAGTTCTCTACAAAGTAAACTACTACTACTACTACTACGTTGTCAACTAGAAAGGTGGCCTTGCATAGCTTGAATTGTCTGTCCAACCATCAGGCTCTATGGGTATGCCTTGCATACTCATACACTATATTGTCACGAAACATGGACATAAAATGATACACTGAAATCTTTTGAATAACCAAATCACAACTTTTTTCTTGAGACCCATCTTTTGTAACATATGCCACTATTTTATACTTCCTGAACTCTACTAGTTTATGTCCCACCTCATCTATGCTTTCCATATGTTGACATACTGGCATTCGTTGCAAGCCACCGCAATGCTCGCATGAACCATCCAAGCATGTTGTCTTGTAGAATATTTGGCCATCCTCTATTTCACATAAAAAAAATTATAAGAACTCTCTTGAAGATTTTGGTGGGGCTTCTATGCCACAATCCTGCAAAACATCATTAGTATGCAAATCTAAACATATAGAACGATAAACATCATAATGGTTAGAGAATTCAATATGTATTCTACAACAAGAAGTAGTGCATGTGTGATTTATCTTGACATAAAAAGGTTTAAGAATTTCAAGGAATCTTTGAGAAATACTAATTTGAGGATAATCATTTTGAAATTTATGAAAAATTTGAGTTTGAGTCGTATCCAAAAATGCTTTGGATGTGGCTTACGGTTCCGACTACTGATTCTCCTTCTTACGACATCCCTTTGATTCAGAGATGGCCTTGTATTATTCTTCCAATACTCTTCAATTATTGTTCTCAATGCTTCAACAACTTTTTTATCTTTTTGTAGCAATCTCCCCGAGAATGCCCATAATTCATTTGAATTGGTCCCCTCAATTCTTTGCTGCCTTTGAACAACTTTTGATAAAGTTTTTCTACTAATTCTCATTTGTTCACTTGTTTTTTTAATGAGACAAGCTCTCTTTGTTTGATAGCTTACCAAAGTCAATATAATGACATGTCAGGTGACATTACTATCCTTTGAGCATGAGGTCTTACCCACACTCTCATAAGCATCCATTAGATTCTTCATAATAGTATTTTCACTTGATGCATTCAATGTTCTCAACCCAAGAGTCTTGATGATGTTTCTATACTTTAAACCCCACATCATCTCAACAAATAATTGACATCTTGTGGTCTCATTTAGCCTTTCAAAGAATAATTTCCAAATCTTATCAACATATCTTCTATAAGAGCGTGTTGAAATCTTACCTTCCATGTGCTACAAAATATCCTCATCAATATTAATCAAATACTTTGGCTTTCTATGCAAAATTCTAGGTGGTGTTCTCCTAGGTACATACATCTCAATATTAGCAATTTTATCAATATTTATTTGAGGTCTAACCTCAATTGCATACCTTTGATCAAGGGTGGAGTAGAAGACATACCTTGAGGTTCATGTGGGGATGATGGCATACCTTCTTCATCAAATCCGAGTGATAATGTACTCTCAACTTGAGATGCGGTGGATGGTGTCCAACCATATTTACTTACGGTTGATGGTTTCCCTCCATATTTTCTTGTGCTTAATGGTGTCCCTTTGTATTCAATTGCAATAGAGGGTGTGTCTCCAACTACAGTATCAACATCTGTCCTAGCATGATGCTTTCTCATTTGTTCCCTTTATGCTACCAATTTTTATTCTCTTTTTGACGGTTGAGGTTCCTCTTCAATTGACTTGTTTTCATCAATCATTTCCAATTTCTTCTTTTCATGATATGCCCTCAACCATTCTCTCTCCTTTTCTTTGAAGGTTTGGATCTCTTCATCTGTTAGTTTCTTCCTTGTTCATTTCTTTAGCATGCTGGATAATTTTACCTTAGCATGGTAATGAGACGAATATTAGTTCCTCAAAAATGTATCCATTAAAATAAATGAAATATATGTCATTCAAGGCTTCATAAATAGAAAACATAGGTGATGAGGTAGCTTTATTGATGAGGTAATTTAGAAATACAGATGAAAACAAAAATAGTTTAAATCGGTGCTATCAATGTGGGAGGAGTTGGTGCAAGAGCACCATTTAAATTTGTTAATCCATTTCAAGTTGAATAAGCTCTAGATTATAGTTTTGGAGGGCTTTTGTCTTAATTTAAGGTCTATAAGACCATGTGCTGATGTAATTGGTCATTTTTTCAATAGTATTTAGGGGTCTAGGTAGTAGAATTTTCAAAATGTGTAAAAAGTGCTAAGTTGTCAAATTAAAAAATAGTGAAGGGTTCTAAAAGTGTATTAAAAGGCCATGAGAAACTCGAATGGAGGATGATCCTTGGATTGGAAAGAATAATTTGAACAATAAAACTTAGAATTTCTCCATTTTTTCTATATTTTCTAGTATAGCAGTAGTTGGTACAGGTTGTACAACATATTTTTGATTCATTTTATTCTGGAATAGCATATTATATTGTGTCTTCTCTCATTTGAATCCATTTTGAGTTTTTTCCATTAATTTTTGTGTGATTTATCTTCAGATTTCTCTAACCAGCTGAAACAGGGTTTCTTGTAAGTTTGTAAACCTCAAACATGTATTAACTCCATCTCACCTACTGTAAGGATTGTAACTTAGTGGGATGGATTTCAAATAATAGGTTTTTGGTGGAGGAATTTTGAACTAAAGCAGGGGAGGTCTGGAAGTGGATTGGGTGTCAAACCCTATGAGGAAATGTTGAGTTTTCCTTAAGAAAAATGAGGTTTTGGTGAGTAAAATTGAGTTTTTGAGTTGGGTAGCATTATTTTATGTTAGATTAAGCATGAGTAGGGTATTTTAGGCTTATTTTAATATTTTTCAAGTTTTGGAGTGTTTGGAAAGTGCTACTTTCAATAAAACCTAGGGTTTCTAAGCCTAGCGAGAGGGTTTTATGGTTTGGGTGGTAAATGATTGAATCTTTGCAATCTGATGTATGAATTTGAAGCTTTGATAGATATAGAGTGCTTCCCCAAGTTTCAAGAGATTTGTACAAGTTTTGAAGGTGGTCCCTTTGTAAAAGTGGGCTAATTTGGGCCCTTAAAAGCATAGAAAACCTAATTTGTGCAGTTTGGTACAAAACAAGAATTGGTGATTGTTGGATATGTTGAAAGGCTCTGTAATGGGTCCCTGATGTGTGTTGTGATTTGAAAGGTTGTGAGTGGAATTATACCCGATTGAGTGACTTTGATAAGCTATAAGTAATAGTGTGAATTTGTTGAATGAAGAGGTCTTGATGAAATTGTAAATTGAAAATTGTGTTTGCAGATTGGAGTTGTGTGTTTGTGTGTTGCAGGCCTCCCCCTACTGCATTAGGAGTATATTCCATTTTTTTAGAGACATGTATGGAAAATTTGGTAGCATAGACAAGTAAATCAGTTGGTTTGTATAACTATTTGACAAAATACCTCAATGAAAGCTTTGGAAGCATACACAAAGTAAGTCAATTTTAAAATAACAAAATGCCTCAAAGAGATGTGGTTTAAAAATGTAATTGGAAAGTGTATAGAATTATGTAATTTAAAATGTCCATTGACAACCTAAGGTCATAACATGACAAACAAGCAATGATCAACATGGAATATTCAAAACAACAAAAATGAAAGCAAGCCATAATAGAATGAAAGAAAATGCGTAAAGACTTCACATACCTAAAAAACCAGAGTTTCAAATGGAGGAGTTCTACCCAATTATGTAGTCTTTTCTTCTTCTTTACTCAAACTCCTCAACAATTTGACTTTTTCAGAAGATTGTTCCCCACCAAACTTCAATTGTATATGAGTTATCATTGGAATTCAAACTTGAATTGATAGTATATGCCTTTCAATGTGAAAACTTTGCTATTTCATTCAAAGGTGGTGGAAAGATCATCAAAAAGGTGGTGGAATCTAAAAGTCATGCATGCACACTCCACTCACTCATCAAAAAACTAATTTTTGTCGAAGCATGCACAAAACTAGGAGAATATGCAGAATGTGGGCCGACATCACAGGTATATTTTGTTTTTTACCATTTTTAGAGCAAGACAAAACATGCTTGCATTATAATGCGAGCACGTTATTTCTTGCTAAAACAGTCATGTCTCTATTTCTTCAAAATGCACTCGCATTATGAGAAAGTTGGTTTTTTCATAGATTTATTTTCTCTTTATCTATACCCTCTACCTTAATTCTATCTCCCTCCCTCTCTCCCTAAACCCTAAACCCACTCTATCTCCCTCTCTCCCTAAACCCTAAACCCATTCTATCTCCCTCTCTCCCATTCTCCCTCTCTCCCATTCTCCCTCTCTCCCACTCTCCCTCTCTCACTTTCCCTCTCTCTTCCCTCTCTCCCTAAACCCTAAACCTACACTATCTCCCTCTTCCTCCCTCTCCCTCACTTTGTCTCCCTCCCTCTCTCTCTCTCTCTCACTCTCTCTCACTCTCCTACTCCCTCCCTCTCACCCACTCCCTCCTCTCCC